>VWYP01008646.1:107724-141686 GCA_013400435.1 Pycnonotus jocosus | reverse complement strand
AGGGCGAGGCCGTGCCGGCCGGTCGGTCCCGCTGCCCCGGTACCGTGTCCCTCCGGGCCGCCGCGGACCGTGCTGCTGCCCGTGCCCGCCCGCGCGGGGCTGACGGGGATGCCGCGGTACGTTCCGCCTCCACAGCTGCTCCTGTCCTCGGGGAGAGCTGTGCGGGACCCTTCCAGCGGGGGCTGGGGGCATCCTCACGCCGCATTCTCTGGCGGGGTGCAGTTTTTTTGCCCCGGGTCTGCGCTGCCGAGACCCTTCGCCCTTCAGAGTGTCATGAGGTGACATTACGGGCAGTCCCGGCGGGCTCGGACACCCGGGGCTCGGCCGTGGCCCAGGGGAGCGTCCCTCGCCCTTGGCAGGGCTGGCTGTGCCGAGCTCACGTCACCTGCCGGGATGTCACCTGCCAGGCCTCCGCAGGGGTGAGCGTTTAAAGGACAAACCCTGCCAGCGATTAAAGTGGGAGAAATGTTTCCCATGACAACCTTCTCTTCCAGTGACTTTTTCTTCCGTTACTGTCATGATGAGGCGCAGTGCTCATCATGAATACTGCCTTGCCCTCTCTCTCTCTCTGCAGAGATATTAAAAAAGCCATGTTCTGCTGGTTTAGTCGTGACTGAATGTGGTGCCATTCGTGCTGGCCAGAATACAACTTTATTTTAAAGATGTGGATTGAGTTAATGTATACATGTAATTTAGTTTTTGATTAGCTGAAGTATTTAGTCCTAAAACTTTACTTGCTAAAAGGTCAGCTATCTCATGGGTTTGTTCCCATGAACTGCTTTTTGGTAGAAAGCCAGAAAGAAGGACTTTGGTGCCCTTCAGTTTGCCTTCCACATTTTTTTTCACTGCTTTTTAGAATGTGCTTTTTATGCAGAATTGAATGTTCAATCGCTTCTTGACACTGGTAAAGTTGAGAAACCCGTGGAAGCATATAGGTGCCCTCACTGGTTTCTTTCAGTGAGGTTCATTCTAGAAATAGGAATGTTTTTCAGATTCTTTGCTACATTCAGCTGAAAAATTGAGCGTAACAGGATCAGTAGGTGGGAAAAAATACATAATGGTCTGATCTGAGAAAGCCAGGGAGATGAAAGAACCAATTGTTGATCTGTGAATGATTAATTCTTCCAGCATCAGTGGTGTACAGTGTAGCAGGATGCAGCTGATGGTACGGATTTCTCCATCTGTAACAACACAAGCTGCAGTAAAGTTTCTGGTTAGAGATGTGTAGGTTTTGTGCCTTGTTCTCAGTGTGTTTTTTTTTTTTGTTTTTTTGGTGTGTTTGTTTTTTGGTTTTTTTTTTTTTTATGGATGGAGAGAAAGGCTTTGATGGAAATAGTTAAGTGCATGTGTACTTGTTAAAATGAGCATTCAATGCAGATAAGTTCCTGCACCTTAGTAGTTACTTACGAAAAAGCCCAGATCTTTATTGGTTGGTTATTTCATTTGTTGGGTCAAAGTACATGTGTGTTCTGTCTCTTCTCCTTTAAACTGCGGCATGTGTCAAGTGTAGAGTTATAACCTGTTGTTAGAACACAGAAAATACCTCAATCATTATATATTTTTAGTTTTGTTGGTTTTCATCTAGGGCCATTGTCCATGCAATGCCACAGTTTAAAATGAGCAAGCTGTCTTCAAATTTGAAGATGAACAGTTACAGGTTTCCTTTTTATGCTTTACTCTAGTCTTGACATTTTTTATGGATACAGTCTGAGAAGTAATTCCCTTTTCCCTGGGGAGACTAATGGGTAATAGATGTCTATACATTCAAAGCAACTGGACAGACTTGGGTAAAACAACTTTCTGAAGTGTGCTTTGTTGCAGGTCTGTTACCCTGGAGTCATGCTTGCTGAAGGTCTCTTGGTTGAGTATTAAATGGAATAGGATGTTTCTTTGTTTCAGAAATTTTATTTTGTACTAGACTAGCTGTTAGGTTTTTGTTGTTGGATTGTTTGAAGTTTTATGGCATACAGATGTTTATGGATCAGACATTCGGGTGGGAAAAACCCTTCACAGTAGAGAGAACTCTGATGATATTTTTACAATTTTAGAATGAAAGAACGATACTCTGGTTGTCTGTGTTGTGGAGAGGGAATGCTGGATGTTTAGTCCTTAGTGTTCCTGCAAGTCATGCGGCTTCTCAAATTGGTAGTGTGTCCCAAATGTGTTTTTTTTTAAAAAAATAAATAAATAATGACAAAGACTAATGCACTGAAAGGAAACTTTTTCGACACTTCAAATTTATTTCTCACTGTTCTTCAAGTGAGAAGCCTTCCATCCTGCTTGTATATGTGTGGCAGTAACAGGTCTCAAAGTGCAAATTCATGTCTCTAACAAGCATTTACTTTGTCACTGATACTTTTAGGGGCTGTAAAAATCATGTCATGCAGTGTCTTAGTTACTGTGTTTTGTGTGGAAGTTGTTTTCATGCTCGTATTGAGGGAAATTCAGGAAACGTTATTTTTTGAAATGGGTAAAGCTGCTTGAATAAATCAAGAACTTTTAGAACCTTTAAATCAGCTGTGAGCTATTTTAAGCCTTTAAGAGATGTGTGGTTTTCGCTGTTGTGGGCCCTGTTTCTGGCAGTGTGTGAGGGAGAAAGAAAAAGAGGGAGGGGTGTCAAATCTTAAAGAGTGATTCAATTGGAAATTTCAGTACTAGTGGAACTGTTTGATGTCTGCCTGTCTTAAGTACTTCATAAGGAAATACTCATCAAATCTGTCTCCAAAATCACGCTTTTGAATCCTCTTCTCTAATTCAAGTTCCATACTCAACCCACTAGTAGTTTTTCAAAGAACAGGTGGAAGAATTATTTTCCAGTAGGAATTGGTTTTATAACAAAATATCTCTACATCACTGGTACTTTGCCAGAAAAATCTCATTTTCTGTAATATTTTACAACTGTTTGTTATTTGGTATCTGAAAGAGAAGGGGAAATTTGAACAAATTTTGATGAGGAGGAATTTATCAAGAGACTTCTTCTGGAGAATAGTAAAGTTGAATTTACCTCTCTTCCTCTTTTTTCTTCCCCTCAAATTTCTAAGAAGGTAGTGAACTTCTGCAAAAATCTACACAGGCAAAATTGCCTCTCTGAATATCATGCAGTTACCAGAATGCATTGTTTTGGTTTGTTTCTGAATGCTTTTTTTGTTTATTGTATTGTTAGTTTGTACAGACCCATGATAAAGAAGAACACCTAACAGATTTTTAATGTTTTTCTCTTTTGAGGAAGAGCAAGAGGGTAACTGTAACATACAGAGATTACCTTCTGTTTTCGATGATTTATTGCTTAGGGTGAGCTTCCACGTTTTTCAGTGCTTCACACTTGGAAGTTTCAGAAAATTATGGCAGTGGATTCAAACCTTGTAGATTCCGACATCTATCTTTGCCATCAAGACCTTTTTTTACAGCAGTTAATGGCAGCCATAAGTAAAAATGGTTGAGACCTTTATGTGCCAGATTCTGTATCTCTTTGGATGCCAGCTTTTGCCTGTGCAAGCCGTGTAAGCACTCTGGTGTTTTCGTTGTGTAAGTCCTTGCTGACTGGGCTGACCATACCCTAGACTCCACTTTTTACATCAGCAAATCACAGAGCCAGTCAGAGCCAGTGGTGGTTTAACTTGTCAAAAGGCAGCATGGCTTAGGTGTGATTCCTCTGTTTGAAGCATGATTTCTACAGTCAGCTTTTCAAGTATGGAGCTGTAGTGAAAGGGAACGTCTTACCACAAATGTGACAGTGTGAAGCAAAGTTGATACCACACAATGAAATTGGCCATAAGGCTGTTCTTGAAACAGAGACTGGATGGAGAGTTCCTAGGCTATTTCAGGAAAAGACTCTTCTTAATGATCAGCTTCTCCCCTTTTTCCTGTTCACCCCACAAAAATCAGATTTATTTTTTCCCCCTCTTTGTAAACTTCTGCCAATGTCACTAGGTCATGCATTGCTAGCTCAGATAATGTCCTGTGTGACTGTGCATCACTGATAAGCCTTTTCAGCCCTTTTCATGATGGGTCAATCATGTTAATTGTTTTGCTGCATAATGCACAGGCTCCTAAGAATGGACTGCTTTTTAAAAGTCCATTTATTTCTTAATTTACTTTTTTTCCCCCCCTCCATCTTGAACTGGCATAAGAGAGTCTCTGACATAGGATTAGTTAGTATTTGATTTCTTGTCTGCTGGGTTTTATAAGAATTAAAAGATTTTAGCAAAATAGAAAGAAGTTTTAAAATGTCTGTGTCATATACCTAATTGAATTTTTCTGAAAAGGAATATTGGTGTTTTAAAGAGCTAGGGCATGATGTGAGGCACATTGTGAAGGAACTTCACAAAAGTCAAGGCATAAGCATTTCAGAAGCAAATTAAACATCTAGTGTGCTGTACACAGACATTCCTGCTAAAACACGGGTTGTAAAAGGATAGCCCTTCTTTAAAAACAAAGTCTATTTGGTTTACAAAAAAATCTCTTTCAAAAAATGTTGTTGTTCCCTTAGCCAGAACTCCAGCACAGAGGTGATGTATGTGTTTTTCAGTACTACTGTTTAGGTGTTTGGTATTCGGCATTATCTGCCTAAGCATTTGTCAGAGATATGTATCAAGGTACCCCTGTATTCTGATGCATCAAAAAATTAAAAATTCAGCCTGCTGTGGCCTACACTGGTGAACCTAGGCCTATCCTGCACCTTGCTAATGATGCCTCCTGCCCAGCTTTCTTTTTTCTTCTGTTATCAGCCTCATCTGGTTATTCCGTCTGTGCCCTGCTTCTCCTAAGAGGCACCATCATGTTGTACAAAACTTTCCTAAAACCTCATTTTTACATTGTTCACATCAAACCCTGTATGAAGTTAGTTATTTCATATTTTGCTGCAGAAGCTTTCAGAGGTGCACATACTATGACTAGTCATATCTGAACTTACCTCTAGGAAATCTTATGAGTGCACTGCCATCTGATTCATGTTTTCTTTGAAAGTGAATTACACAGTTTTGGGTGGGTAAATTGGTACTTGAAACAGAAAGACAAAACTTAAAATTATAGGTCTTAGAAAATGAAAGGACTACTGTATTTTGAGTTGTTTTGGTTATTTTTGGATTTATATTTGGAATTTTTTCCTTGAGTTTTGTAATAAGAATAATGTATATCAAAGGAATTAATAAATTAGGTAAACCAGCTATGACCATACAGTGAAGATGTTATGTGCTTAGTGAAGGCTTTTCAGACTTCCAGGGTGTGTTTACTACATTTTCAGGCCTTGCTCAGGTCAGATGATACAAACACCAGTCCTGGTGGGACGCCATACAGCAGCTTACTGACATTGTGAATGCCTTTTTCTAGCTGCTCTCTGCTGTGTATCCTGAGGCAGGAAGGGAAATAAGTGAGCAGTGCCTTCCACTACCTGATGGCTGTCCTTGTCCTGCCGGCCAGCTGCATGTCAGACATAGTCTAAATATCTTCCTTGTTTAACATCTTTGCAAGAATATGAAATACACTTTGCAAACTGAAAGCATACATATAGCCTTTTTCTGAGCTTTCCCTGTAGAAATGAATTGACGTTACTTTTGCTTCTTTTCCATTCCTTTCAACTTGGATAAGCAGAACTTTTAAAATTTACTAATTTTCTATGTGCATTTCTGACGTACGGAGTGATCTTTTTCACTTCATCCTGCAGAATATTTAATATATGTGCCATACCTCTCTGAAATGTAGGTGAAGAGCTAGAAAGCATTATAAATCTTTTAAGTCTAGAACTCTGGATAGAGTAGATGGACTATTCCAAGCAGTTTGCGTAAGTGGTGCCTTCACTGGAGTAGTTACTGCTTCCTCTGTATCTTCTGTAAGAAGGACAGTTTGTAAGGAATTTTATCTCCTTACAAACCAACTTCAAAAGCAAATATTCCAGAATTGCTGAAATGGACTGTTGGGATGTTTGTTTCCTGAGCTGAAGCCTTTTGCAGAAGCTGACCAAAGTTCAGAGATGGTTTTACTGAGCTCAACTTAAACTAGCTTTTGTTGCTGATTTTAAGGCCCCATATGCCACCATAACCCATCCACTCAGCTGGTGCAGTAGGAACATCATCAGCTCTTGTGCTGCTTCTGGGAGGACTGGTTTTAAATTTGGCGCACTTAGTAGCCTGAACTGGGTGGAGAAAGAACTTAGTCTTCAGGCCAAAGCTCCTGCTTCTAATGCTTAACCAGTATAGAAGCTGGCTAAAGAGCCATGGTGGGCATTAGTGGAAACTCATGAAAACTGGTTGGAGAATTTGCACAAAATCCTGGTTTTCCCCACTTTTGTTTGTTTCCTTTCTCATCATGCCTATAACATTTTGGGCCTGCAAATTGGAAAAGATTTTTTTAGATCATTCAGCTAAGACAAGATTCTCAGATCATCAAGTTTCACATTTTCCATGTACTGGTGTTAGAATCATAGAATATTCTGAGTTGGAAGAGACCCACAAGTATCACTGAAGTCCAGCTCCTATTTATTTACTTCTCTATTTCTTTGGAAATGAATACCATTTCTTTTAAGTCAGCCTAATGCTGTAACCATATTGCTGAAATACGTTTGCTATGCCATCAATAGGTGCAGTTTGCACTGTCAAACTTGTGCCCTCCTCCTGCAGCTTATGGTGGTTCAGGCAAAATGTATCAATAAAATCAGTGGTTTTGCTGCCGTGAGTGGTGCTTTATTACTGTTTTTGTTGGTGTGAAAATGTTGCAGAAAACTGCAGTAGCTGAATGCTCAGACAAGGTTATGGAATAGAGCTAATGCCAAGATTAAAAGCAAATTTTCTTCCACCTTGTGTAACATTTTCCATTCTCTTTTCTACCATAATTCTGACAGGAAGAGTCTGCACTGTAATTGCTTTCTCTCTGCAATAAGAAGAGTCAGCCTTCAACTACTGACTTGTTATTTTCTTTTAAATAAAACTCCACCCACCCTTAGCTGAAAAAGTTTTATCTCAGACTTTTTGCTTGCTTATTTTTTTGGTCTGCAAAATAATTCTTACACAGCTGTAGCTGAGACCCAGAAGGTACAAGATGGGAAGTGAGAGTATTTACTTTCAGCAGTATTGAAACCAATATGAGAGCGCGTTGAAATCTAAAAGATTCTTTTCTTTGCTGCGTCGATATTTCATTAAGAGTGGGAATTGATGTGTTACTCCTGCATCTGAAAGTTGGGTTGTAAGGGGAGAAAATTTACAGAAGATACAGAGTACTCTAGAGCTTTTTACAGTCAGGCTACACAAAGTGAGATGATAAAGGTGCAGTGTTTTAAATGAAGATGCAAGACTTGGTGGTGCAGGGATTCTTTTCTAGATTCAGAATTGGATCCAGAATTTAAAATTACTGGCATGCTTAAAATTGTTTCTGTTTTGCATTTTATCCCTGCATATTAGTATTCTTTTTGTTGCCATGTTGTTATTTGTTTTATTACATCTTAAGGGACGCTTCCAACTGAAAAAGAAACTTATTACCATCTTTGTCCCTGTAAAAAACACACTCATTTCAGATATTGAAAGTAGTACTGCATGGGAAAGAAACCATGCTTGGTCAGCAAAGATGTTTTGCATTGCTATCCTACACTTCTTCACTTCTGTGCAAGCTCTCTATGGAGGGGGTTATTTAGGAATTGTCAGTAGATGAGGCTTTGTATGTGAAATGACTGGCCGTAATTATGCTTTTGTGCTATTTATCAATAGTTGCATTTTACAGTTAGGTATACGGTGGTTTCTTAATCCTCCTTCCTGAGCTTCCTATGGAAGGACATTGCATTAGATTAGAAGATCCATAGTTTGGGAATTGTAGCTGATCGTGAGCACAACAGACTGTGCTTCCTTGCTTTGACTAAAAGAAGCTTTCGGGCTGTGGTCAGTAAGCTTTACAAGCAGTAATTACATCTCTGAAGTGCTTGGTGAGCTGTGTTGTGCTGTAAAGTGGTGCAAGTGATCTAAAGACCTTGAAGAAGGTCTTTAGAAATTAATTAGATCTCTTCATTTCTAGGCTCATATTAGGAGTTTTAGACCTCATCTGTTTTTCTAGCTTGAAAAAAGTTGTCTCTATCTTATATATGCAGTTTTCATTCAGCAAACTGTAGTCTCTACTAATATGGTGTAATTTCTCCCTTCACTTCCTCCTCTTCAAAGAATGCTTTTAGAACAACCAGTGTGGAATACAGGTTGGAAAAAGAAGTTACAATTGAGAACATGCAGATAATCCTAAAAGAAATTGTGATTTTCAGACGGTTGGTTTGCTTATTATAGAACTGCAGTCTCTCAAGTGTGTTTGGGAGGTAGAACCACAGCTATTAGGAATTTGGATATTTAAAATCTCATTTTATTCCTGCTTGTTCTGTTTTCTCTTCGTTTTGGAGAACTTGGAAGGACTCATTTTGTTTTTTTTAATTAAGTTTATGAAATATATGACTCAAATCAACAGAGTTAAAATTTTGTAATAATAAGTCCAGTGGCAGAATATCTTGCCAAGCAATTCGTAGCATTATTTTGCTTTGTTTATAATTAGGGAAAAAAACAGTGACAGATTTTATTAGAATTTTATTTCTGGTTGCTGGCAAAGTTTCAGCTGCTGCTATAGGTGTGATCTTAAATTTATTGGATCTCCAAACTCAATAAAATCTATTGAGGATGATCTTTAATGTGGAATTCTCTGCCCTATTCACTATTGCTTTTAAAATAAGAATTGTAATTAAGTACTTGACACAGTTGTTCATACATGTGGTTTGAAATCCTAGTGTTTCCAATTTTAAATAGTGATCAGTGATTTATTTGCATTTGGAGCAAACAGTTCCTGAAAAGGGATTCTGAAATTAAGATACATGAGCTTTTTTCTGTTTAGTATTATATTTCTTGTTAAAATCATATGCAGCAGATTTCAAAGTTCAGATGGTAAAATAAACATCAAAGTATAATCCAGTTTCACAAGTGAACAAGATCTTTTTGCATGTGCTTCTGCTCTGAGCTGTGTGACAGTCCCACCTGATGCTCCCTGGGAATGCACAGCTCTCAGTGGCCCTTCTTGGAGCTGGTTGCTCTGACTGTTCCTAGCTGGCAGAAATCCATTTGCATTTATTCAGTCAGTTAGTGGAGGTTGAAAGCCTGTGAAGAGTTTGGAAATGCAATTGTGTTTTGAATTTTCAAAACACACTTCCTGCAGCTAAATGTCCTCTTTTCTTCTAGGATAATTCATTTGGGATAAGTGTCTAGAATGCTGCATTCATGATATGCAATTACTCTCTCTGTGTCAGACATAGAAATTACAATTATAACTTTTTGGAGGGTTTTCTGTACTTTTTCATGGGATTAGGTACAGGAAGGATTCCTGTAACTGAGATGGTCCTAGAGATCAAGTCTGTGATGAAAAGAATAAGAAGTAAGAGAGATTTAACTGGTTGTTTCATGGAGACAAAGAAACCAATGCTGCCTTTGAAAGCTAAAGGAAACAACAACAAAAAAATAGTTTAAAATTCCATATATAAGCAGTGATGCAAATTCTAAATCTAGAAACTAGTTTCCCCAGGGCAAAAATGGATATTTAAGTGAAAGGGACAGTGCCAAGTTAAATTGGGCTGGAAATGAATATTTTGTGAAAAGTAAGTTCTCAACACTAAATCACTTTAAAAAATATTATGGTAAAGAATTATTTTTGTAACAAGTATTTGAGTCATAGTTCATGCAATCCAAACAAGGTTTTATATTACTACATGAAAATTTGAACTTGTATTGTACAACTGCTCTCATGTTTTCACATATCTGGTCATGGGGGTTTTTTGTTGATTTTATTTTTCTCCTTATTGCCTGTTTTAATTTTTGAATATAAATTTGCAGTTCAGCAGCAGTGAAATCATGTATGATTGTGGGTAGAAAAGGAGAAGAGAACTTAAGGGAACACTTTCGTAGTTCTTTTATCTCTGATTTTGTGTTGATTGTCTCAAAATGGGCTCCCATGGATATGCCAATGTATTTATTATTGTAGGGAAAGTGATGCAAACACAGCGTTTGTCCTTGAGATATCTGTGAGCTTCAGGAAGCTCCACAAGCGAAGGCCAGGCCCCCAGGCTTTGGTAGAAGAGCAAGGTAGCAGATTCTGCCTCCAGTTATTTTATTTGTGTGTGTGTGTGGTCTTGAATGAAAACTGTTCCTAAGGTCTTATATTTAACAAATGTATTGGAATATAATACTTTTAAAGTAAGAAGTTAGTTTATTGTTTTTTGGTGTGTTGCTAGTACAATGGTAAAAGCAGCTTTGAGCTGAAAGATAAATATATTCCTTTTTGATCATTCTTCAAATGATTTTTGATGATTTTCCATCCTTGCTTTACCAAGCCTGTCTGATTCTTATCTCCTTTCCCCTCTTGCCCTTTGTTTTGTATCACTCTGTCATAATCTGCCTTACTTGTCTCATGCCTGTGCTCAGCCCAAGCTTCTTCTGCCAACAGCACACAGACATCCTGTCCCTGGTCTCATCTCCTCTTACTTGACCCCTTCTGTTTCGCAGTTCTTTTTTAGGGATCAGAAGCGCACAACAATCACAGTTTGTTCTAGAGCAGGGTCATTGAAGATTCCAGGGTGGCATCAGAACTGTCAACATTGATTTCAAAGCCCTGTATTATTTTATGTGATGTTTTCATTTTAACATTTGCTGCACATTCCCACTTTCCTCCCTCTCCTACGTTTTACAGACAAGCAAATTGTCCTTGTTCTCTTGAATCTGTGTGATGGTTATCCACAAATTGGTAAGATTTCTGTATTTCTGCATTGTTGTCTTTGGACCTCCAAGTGCATTTTAATCTCTGTAATTTTCTTCATATCTTCTGGAGATGTGTGTTTTATGATGAATAAATGATGTCTGTTTTATGATGATGTCCTGGATTACAGTTTGGGACTACAAATAAACCATGGTGCATGAGTTATAATTCTTAAAACAGGCTGTGAAGCTGTTTATGTTTTTTATTTTTAAAGACTATGGAATGCATATACACTGCTTTCTTCTGAATAAAAAGCTGAAAAGAAAATTAGTTGGTAGAAGTCTTTAAGATTTGCATTTCATGGAAGACATTTCCTGGTAATTACTATCTTTGTAATTGATACTCTGCCCATTATTCAATGTGTCCAGCTGTATGTAAATCTTCTCTAACCATGTGTTTTTGCATTTCTTTCCTCATGCAAATGAGGAACCTTCTTGGTTTATATTAAGGGATTCAAATTTGACTGTTTTGGCGTGTCCTAACTGAAAGACAGGGTCTCTTGCTGGAAAAGGTTTTCTTTCTATTGAAGGAGTGGGAATGTGCTCGAGCTCAGCCTTGCCCAGTGGGATTGATTGATGGCTGGCCTCTTCTGGCCAGGGTTACCTGGCAGACCAGGTGGCACCCTGAGGGCAGTTGTGCTGTCACTGATGGGTTCCTGGAGTAAAGCCTGGTCCTGTCCTGGCAGGTGGTGGTACGCTTCCTTCTCTTGGTTTTGTTAGTCTGGGCTCTTGGCCGTGTGAAGGTTTTAGTTTGTAGGTCAGAAGAACTCCCAATCCCTGTTGTCTGCTTCTAGAAAGTGTTTTGCAGAGGGCTGCTGAAATGGTCATGAGTGCTAACCCTAACCCAGTGATTGCCATGCTCCCCTTGCTTGGCCATCATCTCCACCAGAAGTTCCTTCACGCTGGGCATGTTGTGCTAATTAATCAAAGCTAGGGGAATGTTACATGCAAAGTCAGCACACTGTCAAATGTGACTGTAGCTGTATAACTTATTTGTGCTATAAAAATTATATTTTATTGTAACTAAATTTCATGAGAATAGGCTGACTTACTTGAGCCCGTGTCAGCTCTTACATGGAGGTTTTAATCCTGGTTTTCATTGATGTAAAATAGCTTTGATGCAGGTATACCAAAAATAAGCTGTTAAGGTAACTATCAAATGGAGGGTGGGATAATTCATGATGAAAACACTTTGGCAGGGGTGCAGCAGTATATAATTAAGTGTGAAGCTTCAGTTCAGCAGTGCATGTCAACTGTATACTCAAGTGCATTGCTGGCTGTAAAACACTTATATTTGCAATGATACTAAAACATCTTAGCTTGTTGTTATCACATAGTTAATTCCTTTGATAAATTTTCTAACCAAGGCCCATGTGAGAATAAGTCTTGTTGAAGTAATTCAGAACGTGGAACTTGCTCTCTTAGTGTTCAGCAAGGCACTTGTTGAAAGAGGGTATTGCATCTGATTTCTAAATAGTCCTATTAACTTCCTATTGCTTGCTGCAGTTCTCTTTCCTCAGATAACTAAGGTACTTTTTTCTTCATATCTGATAGAAAATAATAGGGCAAGTATGCACTGATAAAACTTTATTTTTGATGTCTTCTAGAGACTTCGTAATACGTACCTGTAACCTGGAAGATAAATTTCACACAGGAACTGGTTTGATCTCTGTAAAGATCTGTGGCATCTTTCAAATAAGATTTGACAATATTTGCTTATTGTTTGGAGAGAAATCTATGATTTGGTTTGAAAAACCAGTTTTATTCCACTGCCAAGTGGCACTATCTGTCTATCTTGCTGTTTGGGTCTGGTGGTCTTCTTCTACGCTCTAAGTTTTTCTTGAATCCTTTCCTTCTCTTTTGTCTTCTGTTTATCCCTTTTTGGCAGGGTTTATTGTTTTGCCACAAGTAAGCTTTCTTGTCATAGCAAGCTGAAGTTATTATCCAGGACTCGGTCATGACAGCATATTTTGGTGCCATAACTGAACTTGGAGTAAGTGTATTTTCTTAATGGAATTTAAAATAGGTGGGAGGAAAAAGCCAGAGTTTCCTTCTGATAATATATAGCAGCTATGTCCAGGCACATGCCTTAGTGTTTTAAATAAATAGATAGTATGCTGGTAGTTAGCATTAATTATTTCTATTAGCTTTGTTCCTTTGATTAAAAGGGACCATTGTCATCTCTGTGGTGGTACATTGATGTAGTAAACAGTGGATAGTCAGAAATTACTTGCAAGTGAAGGTTGTTGTGATGAACAACACTTTATATGTTGTGCTTATTAGTATAATATATTAATAATGGGTAACTTATGTGCTTGCAAGGTCAGACAGCAG
The DNA here is from genome assembly GCA_013400435.1 of Pycnonotus jocosus. Classification (NCBI taxonomy): domain Eukaryota; kingdom Metazoa; phylum Chordata; class Aves; order Passeriformes; family Pycnonotidae; genus Pycnonotus; species Pycnonotus jocosus. The sequence continues at coordinate 128,598 of VWYP01008646.1, read as the reverse complement.
TAAGAAATATCCTTGGCTCTCTATTTATGAGAAATATTAAATTAAAAAAACCCACAAAAGATTTGGTTATGTGAACAAAGAAATCTGAAAACTATTTGAATATTAGATAATTTGCAAATACTGTGCCTGACTCTTGGGAACAGAATTTATTTTTGAGTTAATATATGTTCTCTTCTCCTTAATGGAAATTCTTTTATTTCCCTGATACTGAAGATTTTAATTCTTTTAAGACAATATTTTGTCTTAAAAGATACTGCAAGCTAGAATTAAAAATATCAGTAGGCATCTTTCAAGCAAAATAATCTCCATGTCAACAAGTAATATTTGTGAGAGAATGAAAAGCCCTTAAAACATGCCAGAAGATTTACAGTGGGTGGGGAAATAATTGTTTTATTCACTGGAACTGCAGACTGTAGTAGAAGTTGCAGCATCCCTAATTTGGTTGTTCCAATATACTTCTCAGAGAATTTAGTAGAATCACATTTAGGAAAATTTGTCTTTTTGTTTTCCAAGGTGATGTATCAAGGCAGCTCTTAGTTAGATCCAAGGTTTGGCAGTTCCTTCAGGGTGTGGAATTTTTCAGGAACCTGCAAGAAAAGATATGGATAGGTTTTCTGCCAGTTTAGACCAAATAAAAAGTTATCTAGTTCTTGTAGTAAAATTGCTTCCTTGAAAATAAAATAATGCTGTAAGATTTGGAATAGATTTTGTTTTAGTTGTGTAGTTATTTAGGGGTTTTTTTTGTGTACATGTACATATGTTTACATATATTTATGTACATTTATATAAAACCCCTCACAACTAAAACCTTTTGGTAAAGAAAATTAAGGGTTCTGTGTGAATGTAGAAACTCTTGGGACATGGATTCCTGCCAGGAACATGTAAATTAAATAGAGCTGATAACAGCCAAAGACTTACTTTGCTAATTCCTTTACAACTCTCTACACTGTACAATGGCTCTTCTTGACTTCTATTGTTTGTACTCAAAAAAAAAAAAAAAAAGAAAAAAGAGAAAAAAAAAATTAAAAAATTAAGAAGATATATAATAAAATAACTTTCCTCTTTCCAATCAAAGCCAAGGTATCCCTTTGGGGTTTTGCCCTTAGTTCCTGGCTCATACAGGAGTTCTTCATTTTTACCAGTCCTGGCTGAAAATACTTTCTTCTGTGCTGACTGTAAGAGATGAAGGACACACACTGAGAGGTGCCTTATGGGATCAGCAAGGTGAACAGCATGTGGTGGGCTCGCTTGGCTGGGATGTATCCAAGACAAGATCAGCAACTTTGGGCTTCCTTTGAAGATTAAGTTGGCATTAAATTATACATTTGACTTGCTCTTTTCTTTTAGGGTGCAGTGTCTCTACTTGGAGTTTTAATTTATAGCTGTTTTGATGATAGCTACAACTATGAGCTGTGGAAAAAAAAAACCTTTCTACCTTTTCAACCACCTGGGTTTTAGCAAAGAACAGATTTTTGTGCTATCTCAATTTTTTTTCTCTGTGAAAGTGTGTTTAAAAGGTAGCTGACCAGTTGGTCTCCTGTCTCCCTCCCTGCCTTCAGACTAAAGGTCTATTCCTGCCTCTGTTTTCTGGTGAATATTTGCTGTATGTATATAATGCTAAGATGCTCACTGAATGAGACTGATTTTTAGAAAGCCAAACCACTTGATTACTTGGTGAAGCTAAAAAACAAATGCAGAATAAGCCTTCACTAAATTTTATTTTCTTCCAGAAAGTACCTTACATACTTGTCTTCAAGTTTATATTAGCATGTAGCAGAGAATTTGAGAAATCCCACAGTTGGCCAAGACAATGTCTCTGACAGCAGCAGCTGCTCAGAGAAAGTGCATAGGAACATCTGCATGGTGCTGTATTAGAAGAGCTTTACAAAACTGAAGAATACCTGTAAACATGTAGGAGAGAGGCAAGAATTACAACTGTCTTTGGATGGGACTCTTCTTTTAAAGGGAAGATAGTATTAGCCTTAAAAAAAAAAAAAAAAAAGAAAAAAAATCATTCCTCTGTTTTAGATTTGGCTTGCTTCTGGTACAGGAAAGTAAGTTTGTCAGTGGGATTGTTTTGGAGTGCCTGGATTTCCCAGGCAGAAGGGCACATGCTGGAGTCCTACAGAACTCTGCTGGTATGTGAGCAGCAGATATCCTTACATATTTGACACTTTCATTTTATAAGGCCTAGGCTACATTCATGGTCTGTGAGCACACAGTGGCAAGTTTTCAGAGTTAACTAGACTGTTAAAATGTCATAATTATTTTTTGTTTACCTGATTCTGTTCTTTAAAAAGTTACGCGTTTTATAAGGACATCCAAATCAAGTTGAATTTTCAGTGTGAAATCTGGTTTTAGTGCTTGTGCTGCACAGTTGCATGCCCATAAAGGCTGATATTTGATTTGGACTTAAAACGAGGAGCAAGGGGCCATCTTTCTCGGTCAGCTATGGGAGTAGGATAGGCTTTCTAAAACTCAGTAATGAGTGTATTTCAGCCCTGGCCTCCTGATTTCTAAAGAAGCCTTATGGTTTCTTTCGGTCTCAGCTCTTTTGCATAGAATGCTGGGGGTGATTTGAGTATGGCATGTCCTATAATTACACTTTGGTAGGAACACAGTGGAGTCATCAGCTGTGCTTCACGGTCTGGGTTTTCCTTGCCTAAGCAGCGTGTGAAGGGGAAAAGAAACTGGAAACATGAAACTTCTGTTAACAGTTATAGTTTAGTTGCTGTGTGTGTTGGGGAGCATTGTTAGCATACACTGAAAAGAAAACTGGGTTTATATTGGGAAATACGTTGCTACTGGATAAAAGGAAGAAAGAAGGACACCTTTCTTCTAGAAAAAGTGTCTTCCAGAATATACTGCACTTGATTATATAGGCTTATATTCACACTTTAGTAATTGCAAGAATCACGTACTTGAAAGGTAAGTAAAAGCCAGAGGTTAAACTAAAGTTGAGGACTAGCCACCAAGTTCTGTATATCAGGTCTGGTGATGCCTTAAACAATAGATTAAGTGGAAAAAAAAATACTATCACCCCCCCCACTGAATTCCATACTGTCCTTTTTCACAAGACAGCTATTCAAGGAGGAAGCAATATTGCAATTTGAAACCACAGTCAAGTGCTCATGCATTTGTGGTGTTACTGTTTCGGTTCCCCTTAATTTCCAATGAGTAGAAAAAACTCCTGAAAGATTGTATTTCACAGAAGATTAGTGTTCAGAATACTCAGTTTACCATAGTCAACAGGTGACATTCTACACCATAATTTTTACGGATTTTATCTAAAGCCTATCCAGAACACTGATTAAGAAAACACTTTTACCTTGGCAGTTTTGGTTCAGTTAAATAGAAGAGATTTAATTTTTGTGTATGTCTGTGTGCATATCTTGATTTGAAGCCTATTGAGTATTTTCAAAACTTACATGTACCCAATTCTTTTTCTGTGGTTTGAAATCTGGTGCATTTTTAATCTCTTCTGTCATTATTTTAAATAAATTTCTGTCATGTATTTTAAATTACTGAAATTGCAAGAAAGTCTCTACATGGTCTGATGCTTGAAAAGTCTGGATATAAAAGCAAATAGAAGGTGATGATATTCTGTGATCTCTCTGTTACTGCTTGCTGTTATCTATTTGTAGTCACTGCCTGTGACTTCACTGATGTCTCAGATCCTCACTTCTGTTTGTTTCCTAAACATAAATGTTTTTTAAACATGTAATAACCAACCCTTTGGCTTTTTGCCATTTCTTGTATCTAAAGATAAGAGAGAGCCAGCTGATCAGTACCTCCAGTGCACGTGTACAGCGTGACATGGGGTGTTATATGGAAAAGGGGCATTTAGCAGTGTCCCTGCCCAGTGCTGTTCTCTGGGGTGGATTCTCTATCTTGCCTTTCATTAGATGTGTGCAGCAGTGGCAGCTGTGTCAGGGACAGGGTACAGCAGCACATGTTGTGTTTCTGCCTGGAAGTGGCTATGTTTAATAGGTGGATGAACAGTCAGAGTCCACTATTAGCAGTAGTCCTGTTTTTGTTTTTTTTGGTAAAAATTGTTGAATGATGGGCACTGAAATTCCAATGAGGCAGATGGAAAGGCAGCAGAAAGCTTTTAGATTTAACAAAATTAAAGCTTGCTTTGGCAAGACTCAGTTCTTTTTTCTGTTTTAACTTTGTCTAGGGAGGGGAAAAATGTTGCTCTAATTAAAGAAATTAATTGCAAGCAGGTGTTAATATGGTTAATTCTGGTTTGTGTTTATCCTTTCAGCTGTATCTGCTAACAAAGCTCTATAAGCATTTTCTTTGTGAGGCTGCTCTTTTGTCATTTTGATGAGATTAAGTTAGCTCTTTGACTATTTGTATGTAATTTCAGCTTTAATTTTATTGCACTTGAAATATTATTGATGTATTCATCATAGATTTTCTTACATAAAAGAAAATGTTCTGTTACTCATGAACACTGCTTGTTTTCTATTTCAGCTGGACTGCCTTACCTTGTTCTGACTGCTCTTTAGAAAGCCATATACACTACTAAAGAATTGTCAGTTTTCTGGATTACTGTTCTTGTTTCTGCCTTGTTCTGAGTAGTTAAAATATTCTGGTTTTGAAATTAATATATTTTCAAAAGCTTCTTGTTGCAACTGAAATGTCAATTTACTTCCTATCTTTTCCATTTCAAGTGATCCTCTATAGTCCTCTTTATATGTATTTTCTGTTTCTCTTTTCTCTGTTGCTGTGAGAAAAAATGCCCTTTTGCATAGGGTAATTTCACTGTGTGATGCTCATTCTTACCTTTTAAAAAAATCACATTATCTTTCTATTACCAGTGACAATCCCAACATATTCCTTCTTGTGTATAAATGTGTATATTCTTAAAATAATGGAGAATGGTTTGGGAGTTTTGGTCATTTATATACTGCAGGATATTGAGAACTAAAGGATACATGCAAATACACCAAGAGGCCAAAAATATTGCTGTAGGGATTCTAAGCAGATACAGTGTCTCTCTCCTTCCCTCTCTGTTTCTGTATTACTGTTGCCTATTAAATGGTTGACATAGAAAGTTAACATGGATGAATATTTAGAAAATAGATGCATCACCTTGAAATGTAAATGTGCTAGGAAGTGAGACTAGCAATGTTTAATTAATGTTTTAATGTTTCTTAAACTGATCCAAACTAAGAAATAGATGTTTTACTGTAATTTTGATTTAGGAATTGATGCCTAATCATGCAAATTAACTCTTTTTCATGAATGTGCATCTGCTGTTTTTCTTTACCATAAATGTGATGTGATTAGTTATCTGAAAACTTCTCTAAATAATTTAATTATTTTCCCAAAATCTCCCTGGAAGGAGTGCAGCTCAGATTGTCAGCAAGAACAATGCCAGTCTGGATTGTGTACAGAAGTCAGAGAGGACCTGCTGTGCTTACTATTCAGTTTAAGTAACTTGCTGGGACAGCACTGTGAAATCAAGATACAGCAACCCAATCTTTAAACCCTCTGTTACAGTGTTTGTAAGTGTGTGAAAGATTTTACTGGGTTATTTTCTTGTCCCCTTTGAAGAAAGCAAATGATTCAGTAGGTTTCATGATTGAATGGCCTTTTTTTCCCCCCCGGGGAATTTGAGCTGTGTTATTTTTAGGGAAACACCAAATCATGTCTGAATGCCTTAGCATTTAAAATGTTTAAAATATTAGTTTTGTATTGGTTATCAAAATTGCTGGAAACTGCTTTTTTAATCACAAAGAAGTGGAGCTTTTCTTTTCAAGGTTGCTTTAGCCTGTTGCTGGGTGCTGTAATGCAGTTGTTGTTCCTTTTCCAGCTAAACTGAAGTCAGAACAGAATTGCTGTATGCTGAGAGCAAAAAAGCTTCAGGGTTAACCCTGGTCTCTGTGAGCACATTGATCCCTTGGAAGGGAGTGTCTGTGTGTGTTTTGTCTAGCTCTAATCTTTGCTTCTTCAGTGGAGACACATAACTGGCAGGTAATTAAGTTCTTTTTTGGCAGATTGTTTTCCTTCACTGAATTAATTTATTTACAGATTTTAAACATTCTAAATTCTTGAAAGTCCCAAATTCTGATGCTAATTCCAGCTAAACCTGTGACACCTGTGCTCATTTATCTCAACCATGCAATCCCTTTTAAGGGCTTGAATTTTCCTTTCTAATCTGCCAGCTCACATCACAGTGTCTCCTTTCAAAGCCACTCATGTGTGCTCTGAAATTGAGCACTGATATCATCAGGGGCTGTGGCAGGCTGGAGCCCTATGGGTTTTATCTCTGTCTGCCATAATGTGCCTATAGTAGGCAAAATTTCTGGTTTAATCATATTTTGTTTGCATTCTGAAAAGACTGTGTCAGTTGGTTTATTTCTATGACACAGTTAAGGACCAGGTAACCAATACAAAACTTTAATTTTAAAACAATGTTTCTTGTGCAGTTGCTACAAAGCTGCCGTGTAAATACCGGACTTAAGAAATGTGTGAAGGACTTCAAATTCTCTAACGTTTGTGAAATGATTGTGCTGTTTATTGAGCAGTGGTACCGTGGGACATAAAGTGTAGATCATGCTTTGGTTTTACCTTGGGGGAGTGCTTGCAAGCTGTATATTTGTTTCCAGAGTTTTATGATATGAATGAGAAAGTGTGCTTGGAGTCTGCTGCTCCATGAAGAATTCCCTGCCCCAAAGCCAGTAGGATAGACATGCAGCAAATTTGCATCCTCTGTGTTAGTCCTGCTTCCTGGAGATTTAATTTAAGGGTCTTTCAGTCCCTAGAAATATTAATTATCAGAGCTGGCTTTGAGATCTTGGCATAATGACATAGGGATTTTGGCATGCTTTAAGAGAGAAATTGGATAGTCTTTCCTTACTTTGCAGTTGAAAGCTCCTTTATGTTTTGTCTGAGAAGTCACTGTGTCACTGTTGCAGGAAAAGAGCAATTAGGCTGGGTTTTTTACCGCTATGAATTGAGTTTTTGCTTCTTCCCTCTGAGAATCAGTTGGGGATGAACTTGAACACGTTAGGGCTTCCTGTATATGAGTCTTTATCATGAGAGAATTGGGTAGGTTCTAAAGTTCCCATAAAGCAAGAACAAATCCTAACCTAATTATGTCTCTTCAGAAAGGTGAATGGATAACTACTAGAGGCTGTATTTTGTAGAGGCTGTATTTAATTTTGTAAAATAACAGTCTTGACAGCCAGAGGGTGAAGATGTTGTTTGAAACAGACATAGAGCTTTCAGATAGCAAGGAATTGCAATGTCCTGTCTAGAGGCAAAAGTAGATATTAACCATTAAAACATACAGCAGATTTAATATTTTTAATACATAGGTTATTATAACATTATATTGGGTTTGAGTCTCGTAAACCTTTTTTTTTTTTTTGTGGGAGTTGTGAAAAGAGAAGGATTCCAAAACCTTAATATGTACCTGGCCTCTGAATCAGCAGCAGCATATGCGTTTTCAAAAGAGGAGATTTGGTTTGTATTTCTTTATATTTTTTTGTCTTCCATGTGTTAGAAATATTTTCAGAGGTTTTTCCCAAAGCTATTCACCAGCAATTTTTTTTACCCAGAACAATCAATACTGTTAAACATAAGCAGCCAGCTGAGTTTGTGGTTCCTGCAATTTCCAATCTGATTGTGTGGTTAGCTTGTTTCATACATATTTGTTTAGTTCCGAGATATTTCAGGAACAGGTCCCCATTAGTGTTTCAGTTTCAAAATCAATAAAATTTTTAATGGTTTGATTGACCATTCATGTGTTATGGTATGTTGCACACTGAGAGGGCCAAAGTATTAAGTATTAATAATAATTAAGTATTTCCCCCCCATTCTGTCTTCTGAAGACAGGAGTGCTCTGTAATTGGACTTCAGGAGTCATCTGGTGGAGGACTCTGCATAGCTTATTCTTCAAATTTGACAAGGTTGTAATTTTAAGAGTGAGCAATGTGCAGCTAGGAACTGTTTCCTGTAGGACAGGAGGAAAGGGATCCAAATTCAGCCTTTTTGTTGAATTTATGTTTTCTACATGTTTTTATGGGGGAAGGATAATTTTAACTTATTTTCTGTTTGCAGAAATGCCTATCTTTTCTGTAAATTAGTTTAGTATTTTACCAGGTGACTTTGAATAGGCTTCCTCCTTCTCTCTCTGTCCTCAAATAACCCCTCTTTCAAATTTGGTGCATTTTAGCTTAATTTTTGCTATCAGGGTTTGTAAGTAATATTAATTTCAGTGCTAAAGAGACAGTATTGTTATATTTTAACTTACTGGTCCTGCTTCCCCTTGGCTGAGCACTTTGTGATGGGAAAGAAAACTTTCATGTCTGTGCCTGGCTGATCCAATGTGGACCCATGGCCTGAGCATGAGAATACTCTTCTGAGATATTCTGAGAATATTCTCCTTTTTCTTAGAGATGTGCTCAGTGCTGATGCAAACCTTGGAGGCTTCTGTTATGGGCCAACTTTTGTTAACATCATGAGGATATATGAGTGGCCAGTGGCATGCTGCAGACACGTGGAAGGTTGTAAGTTAATTGTCTGTTCGTAGGAGAAAGTGTCTTGTGAGAGGGAAGATGTTTGCTAAAGAAGTGTTTGTCTGGAGAGCTCCCTTGCTGCAGCAAATTTGTTCAGATGTCTGACCATTTTTGCCTGCAAATGGTCACCCTTCCCAGTGTTTGATCTTCCTAGTGTTGAAGTTTGTTTTTCTTTTAGGTTGAAATAAACCAAGTGTTGATTTGGCTCTGGCTGTCTTTTCATTACAAGTGTTTTTGAGTTTGTTCTCTCCTCTGTTTTCTGTATACAATTTCAGCAATAGTGTGATGTTGGAGGAAAAAGACAAAAATAAAACATTACTTGCATTTTTTGTCTATTATCCTTTAGTTCTCTGGTTGAACTATCTGTTGATGATGGATCAAGAACTTTTTCCTTCTTTGTCAGGGCAACTTGACAGAATAGAGGAATAGAAATGAATGAACTAAGATTTACCATTTTCTAGTATGGTAAAATTGAAAAAAAAGGAAGAATACATTTGTACTAGGAGGTGGAAGTGAAGGACTTAACCTTACATCATCTCTAAGGCTGTATTTTACTGATAAGCAATGAAGTATGCCTGTAGCTTCAGGGCTGTATATAACATAATTCAACATACATAGATATTTCAGTAGATGCCAACTAGTGAAAACCTCTGTCAGACAATATCAGAAGTAGAATGCTGAATGTACTGTGTAATACATTAAATAGAGTCTTCTGTTTCTTCTTGGTCACAGCTAAAGCAATCTTAGGTATAGTTTTGGATCAAGCATGGCCCCAGTACATACAGACATTCTCCCATGAGCCAAGTACATTTTATTTTTTGTGGTTAAACCACAAAGTGTGTGGTAAACTGAACTATTATCTTGGTTTCCTTCCTACTTATGGAAATGTACTATGAGGATTTTACTACGTAAAAAGAAGGTTGCAAATTAAGAGGTGTGTGATTCCCCAAACCTTTCATGTTCCCCTCAAATGGGAAGTATTTTGTAGGGTTATGTTTAAATCCTATCTGAAAAGTAAAGATTTCTATAAATCTGTGCAAATGTCAATGTGTCCTGCCCCATGTTGAGTGGGAAAGCTGAACAAATTTGAAGTCTTGTTGTTTATCATCTGTCTGAGACCGAATGAAGGACTGTTAAGAGGGAGTCAGAGTCCAGTCAGTACAGTCACAGGATAATGGCAAGTTTTCATAGCTGGTTGAAAATAATTTTCCATTTGACAGGAGTTTTGGTATTTATTCTTAATTCCTGCTGCTTTCCCATATGCAGTTTAACTGAAATGGTGTTAATTATGATGCTAGATAATATCCTGCAGGCAATGGGGTGGTTGTTCTCTGTTCCTTAAACCAGCCCAAATGGAGACGTCTCCAGCCTTTAGTTGTGCTGTGAAGTTGCCAGTGCTTTGATTTTCCTACTGCCACTCTTATTCAGAGAAACACAGTTTCTTCTCATGTGTCCTACTGGGAAGTCAGCTGGTCCAGATTAAATGAAATGAGTTTTGGTCATGTGTGGACTTGGGCTTTTGACTTGCGCCGAGACCACACTTATTTTATTTTAGACTTCAAAGTAAACTCTCAAATATCTTTCAACCCACACAGCTCCCACCATATGGATCAATAACATTGTGTTTTCTGATTATTAGATTAATTCAGAGGAGCTTGTTGCAGTTATTTTTCTCTTTCAAATGACTGAGCCTCTGTATTTCTATATTTAGGGTTGCAAACTGAGTACTAACATACTTCAATATCACAAAGTGTTCTTCAAGCTTGAAGGTACTTTTCTAACATTTACTTCTGTAAACTTAGTATTTAGGGTTAGCAACTTGAGAGTACATCAAGGGGGTAGATGCTCCTTAGTGACATCTATCTTTTTATTTCTCAGTGGCAAATATGGGGAGTAAATAGTGTTAGTATCCTGCAAGAAATTAGAAAACATGTTACACATATATGATGCATGATTCAATTTAGTTATTTCCAACAGTCTTCCATCTCTTCCTCCTGGTTTTATTCCTTCATCTCTGCAGCTTCTTTTGCTGTCAGACCCTGTATTTGCTTTTAGTATTGCTTTTGCTTGTGTATGAGGGAAGTCAGTTTGGTATTTTTTAATAGAAACAGAGATTCATGCTTTCAAGGCCAGGTGCTTGAAATTAATCTCTTAAATTAAAGGAGCCCAGTTCTTAATGTGTGTGCTAAGTGTACATAATTTTCTGTGGAAATTGTGTATGACCAGCATTCTATCCCTCTTTGATTTAGTATACTAATCTTTGGGAAATGTTCAACTTTGAAACGGCTTATGTTTATGTTTTAGTAATATTGAATGGCAGACACGTTTTTGTTCTTATTTTTAAAAGGTATGAATACTACAAAAGCTAAGCTTTTAAGCAGTTTAAAACTCTCTTTGTGATGAGGCTTTCAGTCATTTCCCTTACTTTACCTAGATTTGATGACTAATCTCTGAGCTGTTTGGTAGAATTTGCTTAAGTGTTAGCGTGCTCCAGGGGCAGTATGTGTAAACTGTTAACAATGATAATTTGCTGGCTAAGTCAGGAAAGCACAGACCAGCTTCTACTGAATGGAACCACGATATCACCACATGTTCTTGGTCTGCTCTTTTTGTGTGTCAGGCAGGTGGCTGGCAATGTCTTTGGTAAGTGGTCTGCCCTCAAGATTGCAGCATAAATAACTCCATTAAGACAAAAGGAGGAATAGAATTACAGCATCTTCCGTCTATTCACAGTAACGTAATTTGGCTGTTACAGTTCTTTCTGAATGCACAGTCAGCTAGGAAAATCTCCTAATGCCCTCTGCAGCCTGGGAATTTTATCTCCTGTCCTTTCTCATAGATTAATGGAAATGGGCTGTCCAAGAGCTGTGAAACAGATGTCAAAATTGCAGCAAAGAGCAGTGACAAACTCTGCCCTCTGTGTTTCTTGTTATCGTTGGATCTCAGCATGGTTTCAAATCAGGATGAAAGGAACCACATCAATATAGCAACTCCTTTTGCTTGTGTTGGATGTTTATTTTAAATGTTGGCTTTAGAATATTTTTGGTATATTCATAAATCTCTCTGTTAGAACAGCAGGAGAGATTTGGTTTGGGTGCGTGGCTGCAGAGTGCTGGGCAGTCCCGTGCCTTAAAATCGATAACGTGCATAGTAGTGTGTAAGAAATCAAAATGCTGTCTGCAGTTCTCCAGCTTTCCTTTCTCTTTGGCTCTGGAAATGAAAAAAAAAAAGTTTTGGAAACTTTAAAAAGGAACTTAGGTCTTAATTAGCTTGCTTTTTAAATGTTTATTGAAAGCTGTCCTATAATTCCTACCCCCACTCCCCAAAGATGTAGAGCTCAGATCTTACAGGATTTGTTAGTCTGGGAGTTTGCAGTTTGGAAAATGTGCAAAAGTAAAGTACACTGCCAGTTTTCTTACTGTTAGAGAATGCTTTTTCCCTACAACTTCTGCAGTCTAGTCTGTTCTTTACATGTTATTCTGAAGCTAATGTTTGTAGGTATTGGGAAAGAGGAAGATACCACCATAGAAAGACTGTGAAATAAAAACAGACTTAGAAAGTATGCATAAAAATGTGTTCTGTTGTGAATAGCCTGAGTTTGTATAGTGCCTTGATTCATAGAACATTTACACATATGGTGCAGTTATGGACTAGGTTAATTAAAGGCATTTTTATCCTCAGCGTCAATATTCAGTGTCTTGTTTCTCTTAGTGGTATCAGAATGGGTGAGTTGTTACACTGAAGGTGTAGCTAAGTAGAGAATTCCTGCAGCTGCTCAGTTGTTTAATTATGTTCTAGCTAAAGGCAATTCCGTTGCAATTTCATTTCTTTGCCATGACTTTTTTCATACTTAACAGGGTTTTTTTTCATTATTTTAAATTAAGATGCAAGATTTTCTGAGCCTATATGGCTTATTTTTTTGCTATTTGTATCAGTTTAAGCAGGCTCTTAAGCAGTGTTATGTTCAATGGAGATTAGATTGACCTTCATTTACCAAGAAGAAGAAAAAATTACCAAGAAGAATTTACCACCCATGCTTACTCTTTTGGCCTTTAACTGAAACAGAACCATGCTACTAATATGTTTGCAAAAGTTTTCAGACAGCCTGCAGATAAATATTGGACGATTAAACAGGTTGTTACTTGTGTCATGGAAGTCAGTGGCTGTGCCCCGTTTCTCCAAATAAAATAAAACATCAATTTGAATTTACAGTATAAAGCTTTGTTTATATCCATTACTTGAAAAATGGGTTTTTCTAAAATTATTTTGTATATTCCTGCCTTAAAGAAATAAGGTTTGGAACCTATGTGGCACAGTGAAATAGGTCAGTGGCAAATGCATGGAAGGAAGCTAAAAATGTCTCATCGCTGTCTTGCTGTTGTATTTCTAAAATCTTGAAGCCACCCCTGCATAGTCTTTCCTCTAAGGGATTTGACATGGAGATGCTTCAGTGATTCACTGCTGCTATGCAAATGGTTCAAGTATTTTGAGGCACTTTTCCTTCAGGCATCCCATGCTGTGTGGCAGGTTCAGATGTTTTGAGACTGTAGAAAATCTCCATATCAGCTGAGGTGTCAAAAAAAACCCCCAAAACTGTGTTGTCTCCAGGTACATTTCTCCAATCTGCAGTACAATTATAATACAGGAAAGTACTTCTCAACTCACGCTATTGGATGGAGAAAGATTTTTTGGAAACACTGTTTTCAGGTGAGTCCAGATAATTTTTATCTTGCTCAGATAAAAGGATTTGCTTCAGTACTGGGCAAATCCAAGCATGTACTCTCATATAGTGGTTTTTTGTTGTTTGGGTTTTTTTTTTGTTTGTTTGTTTGTTTTTCTTGTAGCCAGCTGAAACTGATGGAAATGTTTATTCTTAAAGATGAATATTCAACTTCTGTTTGAAGACTGTAGTGAGTTGATCCTGGCTGGATGCCAGACACCCACCAAAGCCTCTCTATCACTCCCCTCTGCAGCTGGACTGGGGAGAGAAAATAAAACAAAGGGTTCATTCGTTGAGATAAGGACAGAGATCACTCACCAAATACTGTCATGGGCAAAACAAGCTAGAATTACAGATATTAATTGAATTTATCATTGACAAAATCATCGCAGGATAATTAGAAGTAAAAATAGACCTTAAGAACACTTTCCCTCCTTCCCAGCTGTACTGTCTCCCCCAGTGGCACTGGGAGATGGGAATGGGGGCTGTGGTCAGTTCATCATATGTTTCTCAGGCTGCTCAGGGAGAGGAGCCCTTCCCCTGCTCCAGCGTGGGGTCCCTCCCAGAGGAGATGGTTCCTCATGGACTTCTCCAACATGAATCCATCTCATGGGCAGCAGTTCTCCAGAAACTGCTGCAATGTAGGTCACTGTTCCACGGGGTGCAGGCTGCTCCAGCATGGCTCCCCCGTGGGGTCACAAGTCCTACCAGGAAACCTGGTCCCGTGTGGGCTGGGGTCTCCGTGGTTCTACAGGTCCCTGCCAGGAGCCTGCTCCAGCATAGGCCTCCCAGGGGTCACAGGCTCCTCTCAGGCATCCACCTGCACTGGCATGGGTCTCCTCTATGGGCTGCAGGTGGATCACTGCATCCCTCTGGCCTTGTCCAGTAGCACATCCATCTTGGAGCCAACTGGGATTTGTTCTGTTGGACATGGAGGAAGCTTATAGCAGCTTCTCAGAGAAGCCACCCCTGTAGCCACTCTTGCTACCAAAACCCAGCCATACAAACCTAATACAAACACACAGAAGAATCACCACAGTAAATAAATTGTTGAAGATTAATGATCCTCACAGGTGAATGTAAGTTTTAGCTAAATGTATTTATGCTTCCAACTATTAGATTTTGTTATGGCTTTAATAAAACATTCTTTTGCATCTACTATGTAATAGTGTATCTGTGCAGTTTTCACCTAAATGTTGTCGTAAGAATTCAATGCTCATCAAAATACTGCTGTTAGCAGTTCTTGGGCTCTCTGCTTTCTCATATACTCCTCTGACTGGTAAATGTAACGATTGCCAGAGTTGTAAATTATATTTTTATTTATAGTCTTTTATTCCACTAAATAATCAATAAGCATTTTTAAACCCAACCAGTAATCTTCTCCATCTAGCCCTTTTATTCAACCACTGTTTTTCCCCACTCTTCCAGAGGAGCTGGCTGTGTTCTGCTCTTTTTCTCTCCTGTCTGTTGCTGCTCTGATGATAATAGATGGGAAGTTGTCCATCATACAGCCTTCTGGGATGTAATTCAACCATAGTAAGGCGTGTTTGTACTATAGCTGATGGCAGCCTGCACTTCATGTTGTGATGATATCTGCCATGTGTGCCATAAACCAGCAGAACTTGGGAGAGCCATGACACCAAGAAACCACTCTGTTACTTTCCAGTTTGTAAAATAAGGAGAGCTGAGGACAATTTTCTTGAAGGTGGCTTGTAAATGAGTTTGGAGGGATTGTGGAGGTTGTGTGTGTGGCACAGATGTGAGCTGGCGGGTAGAGCGAGCAGCCTGGGGGCTCCTCACTGGGCATGGCTCCTGCCCAGGCTGGCTGGAGGGGCTGGCACTGCGCTTTGGACTCTGTCACATGCAGAACTCATCTCCCAGGAGATGCCTGGTTGTGGGCAGGCATTGCACACCTGGTGACCCTCAGCAGCAGGGTCCTGTCTGGGGCACAGTGGGGAAGTGAAGAGTTGTGGCTCTGCCCCTTGGGGACTTGTCTGTTCCATTCAACCCGTAAACACCAGCATTTCAGATGACTTGGCAGGGCGAGCTGCCAAAGACAAGCCAGGCCAGTTACACCCCTCAAGGGCCTGAAGCCATCCACGATCTGTCCCTTTCTCTCCATTTCCAGCTGCACTCAGGGTGTGGAGGTAGGTGGGGATGTGCCCAGCACGTTCCACCTGCTGTGTGCGTGTGCCGGCGCTCTGCTGCCCTGCCAGGGAAACACAGGCAGCGGGCACTTCCTCTGGGGTTAGGCCTTCACACAGTTAGGAACAAATCCAAACATTTGGATCTCTTTTCTGGCAAATTGCCCTGCAGGGAAGTTTGGTATTTTAATGGTGTTTCTGCCTTAATTTGGTGGGAGGTTATATTTTTATCTGCTTTACTGATCAGGTGGGAATTATTGTACAATTAAATGCAACAATATTGAGATTACACAGCTTTTTTAAAAAAAGTAAAAAAAATAGAAGACATGCAATGCTAATGTAACTTCTGTTTTCTTGGGTGTGGGATGTTTTCCTTGTTAGGCTTTCATTCCTTTTTTCTTTTTCCTAATGGACTTTGTTATATGAAGAGCATGCAGCATAGGCAAGCTCAAAGCTTCTTGCATTTCCTAACCTTGTACGAGCTTCTACTAGGCCTTGATAGACCTTTGGGATTAATTAGTTTTCTTAAAAAAAAAAAAAAAGAGCTATGCTTATTACACTAGGTTTGAATTTTGCACTGAGATTTCATTTTAATAAGGTGACTGAGGTGTAGGAGGAAAACATCTGTGATATCTGTCCCAGCTATGTTTTTTGTAAATACAGTTTTTATAGGGCTAAGCTGTAGATCAATGCAATATGCTGTATCAGCCATATTGTTTTTTAAAAAAGAATTTAAACAAAAGCTGTGTTTTTCTTAAAATTTGAAGCAAGCTTCTGCATTCTGAACATGCTTTTATTTTTCTGTTTAATTTTGATATTTTTTAAATGTCTTTGTTGGTTGTACATTGATTTTGGAAGATTGTGATATATATATAAACAAATGATACTTTACTGTTATGTGATTCTGTGAACTCTGTAATATGGTGCTAATTTGGGCCTGTGATGTTGGTGTTTTTAAGATGTACATTAACTGCAAATGGTGGTTGGGAATTGTGGTTTCTCTTACTTGCCTTGCAAATGTCACCTGAATTGGGATTCTTTGTTGGTGTCACTGCTGTTGCATTGCAGGTGAGAAGAGTGAGGAGTGCTACTTCTCTAGCCCAGGAGATTTCTGTCCTACTTTGTTGACAGCATGCCTGAGACTAAGGAAGTACCTGAATTTTGGAAAATGTTTGTCTCCCCTTCTGAAAATATTAAGACTCTAGTACATAATGTTCTCACAGCAGTTGCCTTTCTAATAGATAAAAATAAACAGTGATTCCTGAGAAGGACAAAAGCTATCATAAATTCCATTAAGATCTGAACAAATGCTTCTAAGTGTTACTGGAAATAATAACGCAAAAAAAAAAAATTCCCCATTACTTACCATATGGCACTGCTTTAGATCTTACTGGGAGGTCTTGACTGTTTTATTTTAATGGTTGCATAACCTCTCACTTCAGAAGCTTGTTCACATTAATAGCTGGCTAAGGGAAACCTGGACCTTCATCTTCTTTAGAATGTGTGGACTTCAGGTTTTAGATTTAATGGGATTCACTCTGGGAATTCAGACTAGCTTTCCTTCTCAGCTTTATTGCTGGAAGCAGAAGGACTCTTCATCCAACTAAGCAATAGTTGATTTCTGGGGTTTTCCCCCCTTTTTTATTTTTCTTTCTCCTCTCTAATCAACCGTGGATTTATTTTAAGAGAAATTCAGGGTCTGAAACTGCAATTTGTTTTTGGTTTTTGTTTTTTTTAAAGGTGGGATGATTTACATGGAGTTGACATCACGAATGGTTGACAGCCTCTAAGGGCTGAAGTTTATCTGAAAGCATGAGAGATCAGAATGACATTTGTAGAAAATATTATTTGCTGTTTGTCTACTTTGCATGTTTTTAACTTAAATGATCTAGAGCCTAATTACTGGCATTTTAACAAGAACTGCTAATACAGGGGATTTTGGTGTTGGGTTTTTCTTCCCAAACTTCTCCTCTAGTTCAGGTTTTTAAATCTCTCAGGCAGTGATATGCTTGCTCTCTTTTCCATGGGAGCCTGTCACAATTTTGGAGCATAGTCAGTTTTATGTTTTTTTAAAGATTCCCCCCGACATCTTTTCTTCAGCTTTTCCTCTACATACATCTTCTCTAATTTAAATACTGTTAGGAGTTGCCTTTGAGATTTTTTTTTGTGCACAGTGTAGGAGGAAATGGACTCCAGCAAATTACTGCATCTCTGTATGCTCTTAGTCATACTGGAAGGACTGTGAGATGTGATTTCAAAGTCTGAGAAGACAGCACACTAATTGTGTTTTTTGCTTTTAGGCTGATTGGTCTAGTGAAATGCAGACAAGGCAGTTGGGAGTGGGGCATTATGGGTGTCTGTGCAATTTGTTCTTGGGTGACATTTAGGATCATTTCTTTTTGTTCAGGAATGAATCCTTTGCTTCCATAACACAGCTGCACATCAAAGCAGTGTTCTCATTAGAGGTACACTTACTATATCCTTGATTAGCTTCAGATTTTTTTTGTTGAATGTTTTTTGTGTGTGTAAAATATACAGCAGCGTAGGTATATAATACATTTTTACTTTGCAAGGTTGGTAAATCTGCCACTCTGGCTCTTGTTGAATAATTCACTTTCTCAGTAAGTTTAACTTTTTTATTTAGCTTATACAGTTTATTTGGTAGAAATACTTGCACTGTAAAATACTTTCTGACATGATTGAATTTGAAAAAAATAAATCCAATAAGCTATGCCCTCTTTTTTATATGGGGAAGATATTTCCTACAGTTCTTCTACTGTCACACCTGCTTTTATTATTGTAATTTATCCATTCCTGTAATGCAGTTTCATGATTGAAATTGTTGTGGAATTACATGCTATGTCAGTAGGGATCTCTTCACCTTAATTATTGCCAGCTACCACAAGCCTTTTCCCAGACGAAAAGCACTAGCCATGGCACAAACACCAATAACAAAGCAGTTTAAAGATTTGAGTGGATGTACCATGGGCTTCTAAGGTTGTGTGACTGGAATTTTTAGCCCAGTGCTAAATCTGTGCTTCCTATTATGTCTAATAACACAATTATATCTAGTAACAAATTACATTATAATCTTCATTGGCCACCATCTCAGACATAGATTTGATGCAGGAGCATATAGTGATGGAAGATTGATTTTGAATTAATGAATTGAACTTCTCCTCTACAAAGTGAGACCAAGTAAACATGTAGTACTTGCTCATTGCTGTTTTTTTAGCCCTGGGAATAAAATCTGTACTTACTTCCCCAGGAAGCTTCATGTTTCCTGCATCTTCAGGCCTGAGTTATTTGAGCTTCTGGTATACACACCATTAATGTGTCATCTTTTGTATCTTGTGTCTCAAGAAACTATTTGCCCTGCCTGCTCTGTGGAAGAGCTGTAGCCTTGTACAGCAGCTTTGTGTTGGACCTTGACATCTGCTGACAAAGTCTGTCTGTGAATATT
Organism: Pycnonotus jocosus; assembly: GCA_013400435.1. Lineage (NCBI taxonomy): Eukaryota > Metazoa > Chordata > Aves > Passeriformes > Pycnonotidae > Pycnonotus > Pycnonotus jocosus. The sequence goes on along the minus strand of VWYP01008646.1, from coordinate 109,737 downwards.
GCCATTGTATTTGTTTTAGGCCTCCAAGTATATTGAGTCCCCTAAGTAATCCTGATGTGGAGATGTATCTATTTTAGCTGGGTTACACAAAATTTTCAATAAGTCTTCAGTCTAAGTAAGATGGTTTTCTTTTAAAATACTGGATTGTGAAGAAAAATCAACATGAGGCAACCAGTGTGCCAGCATCCCATCTTGTAGACCAGGGGGATTCTTCAAAATATTCAGCATTCTTCTGTGAATATCCAAATACCTTTGATGATACTTTGTGGCTTCCTATGCCTCAGCATAAAGTGCAGGTAAATATATAAACATTATATTTGCTTTTGTAAGACAAACCTTTATTCTGTGTTTTGCAATCCAATTATTTTCCCCTTCCATAAGGGTTATTCAGGTAACTAATCCTCTTTTCCCTCCCCTGAGTTTAATGCTGGGTGAAATGGACTGTGTAATGGGCTGCCTATGCATACTGAGGCTTACTTGAACTCACTTTTCTCATCAGGTACTTATTTTTTTTATTATTATTATTATTATTATTTTAAATAAAGAGCAAGGATTGGAGTATTAGAAATATCTACCATATGGGGGTATGGAATGTACTGCTCTAAAGAAAATGGACTTAATGGCAAGACAATGATAATAAATTCTTGACACTTAGAAAGAATGAATTACAATGGAAACAATCAAAATAATTAATCCTCATTTTTTTCCTCTCTTACACTTTCTTGGATGGTTAAGGTCGAAGCTGTTCATTTTTTTCTAGCTATTTTCTAATTTTATGTTTAGTTTAATTTTCCCTGACTAAATCACTTTGTGAAGTACTGCTTTCCCCAAAATAAATGTTTTTTCTGACATCTGTAAATAATATTTTATATGTTAAATAGGAATCTGAGTAGATAGTCCCATTGGCTTTTGTGCATTAGTGGCAATTGGGGTGTAGTGTTGCTGGGTAGTGTCAAGGGGCCACTGCCAAAAGTGGACCTGAGGAGGTTCTGAACTTACCTGAATTTGTGTAAGTATTCCTGCGAGTTGTTGTTTTCTGTCCTTTAATAAAAGTATATATGTTGCATAGAATGTATAGGGAAAGAAAGGCTTCCCAAACCTCAATACTTCTGTCATTCAGTTTTCAAAAAGGGTCTTCTTGTTAAAGGCCAAGAAGCGAGCTGCAGGAAATGTCTTGTGTCCTGTGAAGCCATGTGTTAGAGCCAGTGTGGGCTGGCACAAACTGCTTTCTGCATCTGGCCTTGGCATCAGCGAGGAAGGAGTGGTGTTCATTGTCCAGTCATGGACTTTGGGGTTTTGGGTGTGAGGCTTTGGGTTTTTTATAGTCTCTGGCTCCTTCCTGGATAGAGGTGTGCCTGTTGTGGGTTTCTAGCAATTGTTTCCTGTAAATACTTATAAAAGTGTTGTGTGCAAGCAGTGCCCTTTTTATAGCTACTCTTCATTCTTTGTCTGTGACAAAAAACTGCTAGTCTGTTTTGCCTTTGGTTTGTTACTTGTCCCCATATCTTCTGAGTTGTCTTGAAAAATTATTTAAGTGGTTATTGGGTAGGCTGTGCCTTGGGGCTATGCATTTAGGGTGCTAGAGGTGGTATCTATATTTCTCTTCAGCGTGGGTTCCTTGCAGAAGTGTTTCTGGGGAGTTGTCCTCCCAGAGGGACTGTGTTTGGGCACTGCCCTTCAGGGAGAGGCTTCACAATATGGTAACTGAGCATGCTGCTGGAATGAGACAAAGCACTCAGGTGACCAGTCACTCTATTGTGACCAGTTATTATAAAAAAATTTAAAACAAAAAACCCCCAGACCAACTAAACCACCCACAGTGTTTTTGCCATCATTGTTTTGAAGTCTTTGAGTGTATTTGTGGTCATTTCCAGCAGCAGAAGACCACATATGGAAGTGTTCCTTCAGGGTAGCAAAAAGCCTCTGGAACATCAGTCTCCAGTTGCCCACCTGTGCAGGCACCTCCCAGCAGCTTCAGAAGGGGTGTCCATGTTCCAGTCTTTTTTTTTTTTT
>VWYP01008646.1:0-107631 GCA_013400435.1 Pycnonotus jocosus | reverse complement strand
TTTTTTTTCCCCTGACTGCTTTTTCCTTATATCTGTGTGTCTGGGCAGTTCTTTTTGTGTCCCATTCTCTATTTTATCCTGAGTGCTCCCTGCTCTATGGAGAGGGGAGCTCAGCAGAGCTGGCTGCAGAGAGCAGTGTGGGTGTTGGCTGTCTGCAGCTTATTGCCACAAATACTTTTTGAAACGTTAACTTTCCTCTGCATTCTGGGTTTGCTTCCCTTGGGCATTTTTCCATTATTAGAATGGAAATGGAAAACAGTTTCTGTCCTCTCCTGGTGAAATTGGTGTATCTTGAAGCAGCTATTCATGTCTTTCCTCCTTCAGGCTTTAGTAATAAAAGGTTTAAAGTCTCTTACATCATGCTGCTCAACGAAATTTTTTGTGCTGCCTTTCTCTGATTTTCTTTAGATTTCCCTTAGTACCGTTTGCTCCTTTGTTTTGGTAATGTACTTCCATTTTAGCTGGAAAGTGATCTCTCCTACCAAATGCCCCAGATGTTTTCATCTACCTTTAATTTTTTTTGAGAAAGGAGCCTCGATTCCCGTGTGAAGGTTATTTGTAAAAAACACTGGATTTCTTTGGATGGATTTGTTTGATTTCTTGCTTTTGGCAGTAATTGTACTTGAATAAAATGAGAAACATTTTGTTTTAGTGTTGTTCTCTTTTGTTGTAATTTCAGTTATGCAAGGCTCAATATTTTACTTCAAAAACCTATGCAACAAACATTGTGTATTTAATCTGTCATATTCAAGAATACTTCTTATTCTGAGTCTATTAGCTAGAGAAAAATTACCTTACATATATATTTGTGACAAAGATTTGTTTGATTTATGTCAAGTGTGGTGATGTGGAATGGGCCGTGGTGCTTGTCAAATGGTAGAGACACATAGAGGTTAGTGGCCCTTAAGATGGAACATATTAAAATACATTAAATGTTTTTAAAATAAATGCTTCTGCTCCTAAAAAGGAAAATGATAGAACTAGAACAAGAGGGATTGCTGGTGGGGATAATAGATCTTTTTCCTTTGGCTGCCTTGTTTAAACAGGGCTAGTCCCTGGAGCTTATGCCTGGTGTATAGTGTGCATGGAATGTGCACCTTAGGTCTTGATTTGATTTTTGCCTTTTCTTTAGTCAGTATAGATCTAATCAAAGTCATAGTGTGCTGCTGAAGTACTGCAGAGGAACAAGCTGGGTTGGTTTAGGTATTCAAAATTTGCCCTCTACTTTTTTGTATCTGGTATGAAATGTTTCCTTCCTTTTAAATTTAGTATCTAATTTCTGGATAAGTATATTCCATTTTCATCTGAAAAACTTTCAGAGTCCTTTCGGGCATCATGAAACAACTGAGCTAATTAAATTTGTTTTCACTGAACTTTAGAGGCACTCTTAGCTCATCAGGGATATTTTTCAAAGGTTTCACATAGTGGTTAATTTTGTTGTCTTGCTCTGTTTTAAGCAGCCAGTATGCAGACTGTGCATTTAGAGTAACATTGGTTCTTACCTTCTAGAAGATCATGTTTTGTGGTTTGATAGTTCATCTCCACAGAATGGCAAATTTGCCATTTCTAAGATAAATGAAGTTTAGTATAAGGACAAAGCTGAAGGAGTAGATTGAAAGAGATAAAACGAGGTTGTTTTCTTTTGTTCAGTGAGGCAATAGAAGTGACTTTAAAAAAGTGCTTCAGAAAGGACTTGGCTGAAATCTTGAGTCTCTAAAGAGAGATCTCTGAAGCAGTAAATTTGTCCTCTGTCCATGCATTTCACTGCGTGGTCAACCCTGAGAGCAAGCAGCCTGGCTTTTGTAAGGAAAACTAAAGATTGGTGATATATGTAAAGTAACAGATGATGGGAAGAATTAAGTCAGAACAGTTCAAACAAGGTATTAATAGAAACTTCTTTTTTTCAAAATATGGTCTGCAAAATGCCTACTTTCAAGGCTTCTGTTTTTCTGTGTTTATAATAACTCTCTTCTTGAAGTGTTTTGTGAGATGAAATCTTTAGCTCAGTTTATGGGACACAGCTGTCACTAAAGCGTTCTGCCACCCCCAGTGGAGAGGTAACATTATTTAATCTTAGCATGTTGAATTGCTGCTCTGAAATGTAAAGTGTTGCATTGAAATTGCTGAAAAATGTATTTGGTGCTACAAAGTAGTATTCTGTGTCAGGTGAAAATCCTTGCACAACCAGGTAACATTTGATCAGTTTATTAAAATGTCATTGGCTGCTGTTGAAGGCAAACTACAGCAATAACTGAGCTTATTACAGTAGTGATACTGGCTAACAGCACTACTTTTCATTTTCTTAAGGTACACTGCTGCCTTTATCTAGCATTTCCTCTCATATTATGACCTTCATCTGCCCTGTGGAGGGTTTTCCTTGCTTTTTTCCCCCTTTCATTTCTTTTTTTTTTGTCCATATTCCCAGCTGTGGATAGGCACCCCTATTTGCCCATCTGCAGCGTGTGGGGTGGTGGAGAGCCCTTATTTGCTCTCCTTGGTTTGTGTATGGGCTGTGTTTGTAGGGGTGCCAGTTTCTGGTTTATAGATGCTAACCATTCTGTGATTCTATGAAATGTCTGATTTGATTTCACTGCACAGGCCCCAGGGTGTCATTCTGTAGTTGGCAGTAGCTGGTTGTGTGCCCATCACTGCCACCAGGACCAGTCCTCACAGCTGGGTGGCAGAGCCATGTCTGAACTTCACCTGTCTGGCTTCAGTCTTCTGCTAAAGTCCTTCACTGTTGTAGGGAGTATTTGCTGCAGGCCAAGTCTGCATAGGTACTGCCCCCTATTTAAGTGAAAATGCAATTTGAAATTTCCTTGAGTCTTTTTTGCTGGATGATGACTCCTTCCAGAAGCAGACTAAGAGTGTCTCATGGAGCAGTGTCCTCATGCTCTTGAAGGCAACGATTAAAACCACATTGTCAAGCATGGGGAGAAGGACAGGGACCTTTTCTTTTTCCTTATGATAACTTGTTAATGCCTTTAATTTGTTTGCCAGCAAGCTGTTAGTTAGTGACATTTCCAGTTTTCTTAATTTCTTGAGCAGTATGTGTTATGGATAAACTTGGTCCAGGTTAGCAATGTCTTGAACTGCTGTGAGTCATTTGGATCTGAGGTTTCCAACTAGTGTTTTCTTTTTTAGTTTTCCACCAGTGCTGCTGTCCAGGTGAGGTCAAGTGGTGAAGGCTGGTTTGGGAAGGCCTCATGTGTCCTGACAAGCTGTTCATGTGCCTGTGGAGGGCAGTTATATAAAACCCCTAAATAAGCAGGCATGACTTCTGACGCAGCCTCTTGCAGCCCAGGAGGAAGAATGTAGACTAAGGCTGATCTTAGGCTTCTGGATGTATGTTATAAACTGCATAAATATATCTCTAGTGAAAAAGAAAAACAAACAAACAAACAAAAAAAACACAACAAAAAAACCCAGCAGAGGGACTCTGGAGCTGTCAGCTCTTTGTCACAGCCTCAGGGTCATTTCGGGCTTGCTCTGCATTTTGCCCACTGACCCATGGTGGATTCTGCTTCTCTGTGTAGGAGAATACCTGTGGGATAGCACTGTCTCTCACTTGCCACCTCTGTCAGTAAACTGGTGACAGAGAAGCTGCTTGGAGATTTTCAATTGGTGATTTTTTTCTGTAGGGATACTTTATTCTTGAAATTCCTTATGCTGCTTCATTTTAACCCACTGGCTGAATAAACAGCCTCCTTTGGAGTATATATGGCATAACACAGAAGTGGATGCTTTAGTTTCATCAAAGCTGCTGACCAGCTGCTGCACAGTTTATAATTGGGATTGCATGGGAATAAATCCATAAAAGTCTATATTTTACTCATAATTGGGTAAGACAAAAAAAAAGTTTTATTTTAGAAGAAGACTGAAGATTTAGAAAAGGCTGGATTTTTGTGGTTGGTTTGTTTTCTTTCTGCCCTATTTAGTACAAAAATGCAGTTGACGTTTATGTGCTTGTAAATGTACATTTTAAACATCTTATTTTTAAATGAACGACAGGTAAATCTTCAGCTTTTATGCCTTTTTCTGCCCTGTATAATGTGAAACTTTCCTGTTCTGTGGTCAACAACTTGAGTCATAGGCTAAAACCGGTGTAAGTACAGTAATTCCTTTTACAGGTCTTAAGCATGCCTCTTTTAGTACAGTGTTAAACATTGTAAGAAATCTCTTATTATATTGCATTGAGATAAAAATTCATTACTCTCTTCTTAAAATAAATTGTGGGAAATATCCTTGCAGAGATCATAAGTCCTGAATTCATCCACCCTGATGAGGTTGCATAAGGGCCTCTGTCATCTACAGCATTATGTATTTTTAGATGGACATCCATCTTATTCAGTCTTTCTCACCTCCCTTTATTATGGTGAGCTGCTGTTTCAGTCTGCAGAACCTTTGCTGTTTTTATAAGTGACAAACAATTTCATAGCTTCTACCTACTTCTCTTAAAAATTTAACTACTGATTTAATAATGAATATTGTCTTATGAAGATAGGTACCTTTTCTCATGAAGGTATTGTGACCCATTTTAGTCATTTGGAGGAGTGTCAGTACAGTCTTAAAGAGAAAATAAAATTCCAACTACATGTTTCTGAATTGCAGTAGTTACTTCCCTGGGGGCAGTAGGGTCAATCCCCAGTGAGCTTTAAACCTCACTAAGCTGTTGTTCTCCTGTCTTTAAAATGATGTTTAATAAGCTCCTGGAAATGGTTGGGGATTTTGTGTTTTGTTTTGTTTTTTTCCACTAACAAACATAGAGTTATTGCAAATTCATAGGTGGCACATGTGATGCTTAATCCCTCATAGAAAGCCTGGCTAATACATGTGTAGCATGCAGAAGTGATAGCAACAGGCTTATCCTCAACACTTGGTTTTCTTAATTTGTTCTTCTGATTAAAGATTTTGGCCTGAAATATCCTGCCCAAGCTTAAGTTTTCATTCTGTATTTATTTTGTGGTACAGAACAGGAGACAGTTTCTGGAGCTTTGTAATAGACCTAGGCCTGTTGTAGATCAGGGCTGAGTGTTCCTTGCCCTGCAATTAGTTTAGAACCCTTGTAAGTGTAAACCTCTGTACTGTTTTCTTTCCCAAAGCAATTAGTTGTTGAGTACATGCCTTTTGAATGTGCCCCTGATGAGTTCACAGGCTGTATGCATGTGATTCTGTCTTGTTTGTACCAGCCATTTGTGCCCAGAGCAAAGAAAACATCAGCAACATAATGTGAGACTTGAAAGATTTTTCTATGCCTACATTTATGTGGCAATTTATTTTTTCCCAACTTCTGCTCAATGTGTTCCAGCACTGAAAAGGTAAGTCTTTGGAGACTTAAATAAAATGAAGCTTTTTTGTCAGAAGATCCTACAGTGATAAATACCTTAGAAATGTAGATAAGTGTTCTGAAAAGCCTGTCACTCAAAACATTTAGTTCTGCTCATTCAGTGGTGTGTAAACACTGTTAATTTAGCCTGATATTTACACACATGCCTTGAATATAGAATACTGGGAAATACTATTGCTTCAACTTGGTACTAAGAAAATTGGGGGGGATGGGGAGTGGGATTCAAATAAGATGACCAAGATGCAGTGATCTGAAAACGGACGGAGTTTTGGACAGGAATATGATCTAGTATTCTGCTGTTAGACATAATTTTTAACTTGAGTGATGCCTGTGGAGGTGAAAACCTACATTTGCCTACTCTTTTGTTTATTTCTTCTCTCTTTTGTCTGCCTCTTTTCAGCTTCCTCTGAAATTTTTAGTGCTGGTGTCTCCAAGATCAAAGTCTTGGTGTAAGTGGGAGTGTATCTGATGGTATATAGCAGATCCCATCCATAGGGTCAGATACGCAGGGAGGGGACAAGCACCTGAAATGTTTCCTAAGCCGTCTGTGTGAAGTGCTTGCCAAGACAGGAGACAGATAATAAAATTTGTATCATCAGTTTATAGTAATTTTGATGCCTGTCTCCATTTGTGTGAGATACATGAATTATATAAAGAATATATGCATGACAGATACACTATTAAATCAGATATGCAGTGTGCCATCATGAAATACTCTGCTGTCTCTTTTTTACATGTGCTTTTGTTTGAGGTACTGTGCAGAACATGTGAAAGAGATGCACACGTTTGGTGGGCGTGTTCCAGCTTGTCAGGTATCCATGGTAAGAGTACAGGGAGCCTGCTGGAGAAATCAGAGCTGGAGGAGGCAAGGATTGGGCAGATTGCTGGGAAGAAAAATTAAGGTGCTGCCTTCATTGAGTCCAAGAAGAACTCAGCCAGTTGAAGGGCAGTGAGCATGGGGAGGTCGCAGAAGCTTCAGACAATGTGTGAGAGAGAGCAGTATGCTTAGAAAGTTTGGGGAGCAAATCCCATTTCCAGCCTGTATCTGGAGCTCTTTTTCTCCTCACCAAAAATTCAGTTAAGGCAAACCCAGGACACAGCCACATGCTGTCACAGTTTTCAATGTGCTTTTGCAAATTTACTCACCATCTTTCTGCTGTTCTATGAATACACCAAAATAATGTGGTTTAATTCCATGTTAGTGAATTTTTTTTGGTGTTAGTTTGGTTTTTTTGAGGTAATTTTTTCCAAAATGAATTGATTTTCCTATTCCAGGTTGATGTATCCCCAGAATAACACATAGGCAATAAATTAATTTCTGTCAACTGTGATGGGAGCCTGAGGTGACTAGCTCATAATTTAAGCTTTATTTAGCAAGATGGGTTGACTGTGAGCCTAGCAAAATGATTTTGTTGGTTTTTGGGGGGGAAATTTAGTAATATTTAAATGCAATTTAGTATTATAGTCTGTTCTCTGGTCTCATGTAAGTCCTGACTGTTCTCATGCAAACCTCTTGACTCCTCCATTTTTCTAGGCCATATCCCTCTTTTAAGCTGCTTTTTTCTACAGCACGCTTACCCTACATAGCAGTTTTCTATTTTAGCAACTGAATTTCTTGTATTTAAAACATAAACATAGTGTGTCCTTTCCATGTGAGAGAATTGGTAACACTTCCCTTGTCCCAGCTGCAGCATCTGTATGGCTCTCCAGAGTTCCAGATGCTCCTGTTTTTCAGTCACTCATGGTGTCCTGGGTCATCTGCTGTCCTTTACACTGAACATTTTTGGCTGCCTGAAGCTATGTGGCCCCTGCCCTGAAGCATTGCCTGTGGACTGAGTGAGCACATGGGTGTCTCAGAAGTCATTGCCATGTCACCTCTTACATACTCTGTTTCTCTGTTTTCCACGGTGCTGGAGCCCTTGAGTGAGTCCTGCCAGTTTATTTCAGACTCTAATTTCGATACTGGAGATCCAGGTGGCTCAGCTGCTATAGAATGGGCAGCCACTGATGCAGCTGCTTTGACTTTGTTTGGTGCTGCATGTGTTTCTGGATGAATGGAAGTGGGTAGAGAAAATTTAGAAAGTGAGTGAACCTAGTGAAGAAATAGCTGAGTGCTCAGTGTTGATGTCAGGGGAGTAGAGAGAAGTAAAGTTGTCTTCATTTCTCTTCTGCTAAGGAAGAGAAAAGAAAATGTAGTAAACATAAAAACCAAAGCCCCAGGGCAAGAGAAATAAACCCCAAAGAGGGAGAAGATAAATTATGTAACTTTGAAAAAGATATACCTTGGAGGAAAAAAATTGAACTCAGGGGCCATGGAGTGGAAAACTTAGATTCAGAAAAAGAGATATACAAATAGATAATGCTGTATGTTGCTGTGGCATTACAGCTTGTGGAAAAAGAACATCTGGAAAGTGTAGAAAAGTTCACTTTCCAAATTCATAGCATTAAGAACAGGTTAATGGGAATAGACATGTAGGGGTGTGATGTCCTGGTTGGTGATACAAAAGTAGTTTATGTTGTGTGCCAGCAACCAGTGACATAGAGGAAAACCAGATGCCATTAGTTAAGATCTCCCATGTCTTTGCTTCTCATTGCATCTGGAGATTTTGTTAAACACAGATCACTTTTATGTCCTTGTTCCTACAGGATATGAGAATAAACATGAAGTTGCTGTTCTGAATGAACATTTGTATTAAATAGCCTAATGCAATTTGCCTCAGTTTTTCTAATTTGATCGGAACATAATTTAGCCTTCATCATAAAAGTATTAGTGCCAGGGGACATCTTTTAACAATTGTGGAGAGCACTTAGGATCATTTTAATGAGATATGGATAAGTCCCATTAAACAACTGAGCTAATCTTCTGCCAAGACAGCATAGTATGCTATATGCAGATGTAGGAAGTGTTTCATGAGCAGCAAGTCCAATGAAATTTCTGTGTTAAATTTATTTTCTTTTTTTCTTAATAATTGCTTGTTGCTTGTATGCTGTGCTGCTCTGCCCGATCTTCCCCCCATTTTCTGTCTTTGAATTGACACAAGTGCTGTCTCTGGGCTGGAAATGGCAAGTTGCTGGCCAGCCACCACCTCTTGAGATGAACCATCACTACCTCCTTCCTTTTAACAAGGTCTTTGATACACTGCTTTTCCTACACCAGCCTGCCAGCTTTCCCAAAACATGCAGGCAGGTTGTTCTTTTGAGATACTTAGCCTTTTGCAGAATTTGTTGAAGTAGGTTTTGTGCTCAGAAAACTTCAGGGCAGAGGGCTGAGTGTTAGCACGGTTACATATGCCTGATTTCCTTAGGAAGTACTCTAAAAATAGGGTTATGCTTGAATATTTATCTGCAAGCCAAGACGCTGACATCATCTATTGTCTGCAAACCCTGTTTGCGAACAACAAAAATAAGCAAGTGTGGCCCTTCTGTAGGTGTCACTTTAGAAAAGAGAGCGCTGAAATTTTCTAACCTAGGCAGTAAGATTCTCAGTACTTTCCTACTTAATTTTTTAGCAACATTCATCCTGTATTTTCCTTTTTTTGTTCTTTGTTTTTTGTTTTACTTTTTCCCCTTTTCCCTCTTATTTTCCCCTCTTTCATTTTCTTTTTTTTTTTTTTAAATACACGACAACTGTTTTGATGCAGTCAAATGCATAGGCAAATTGTTGCATATATAAATAGCCATTAATCCTTATTTCATGTTTTGGTAGACTTCTTGGGCTTCTTTGGGCTAGATAGTGTGCTCTGTGTGCCAAGAAATACTTTGCCAAATGACCCGAGTTTCACTGAGTTTTGAAGTGTCTCTTTGGGAGCCAAACTTTAGAATAATGATAATAACAACAACAACAACAAGAACAATAATGCACAACAATAATAATAATAATGATGAAAACTGTCTGCAGATAGTTCATACCTCTCCCTGTTTGCTTTGCCCAAATCCAGAGCCACTCTGTGTATGTACCTACTCTGTCACCAAGATGGATAAAGACAGTTACTGTTTGTGCAACAGTCCTTGTACAAATGCTGTCATTTCCATGTAATTAGGCTTTTTGTCCAATATTTTCTGTGAATACCTGCTAGTTAACAAGCAATTGAATATTTTTTTCCAAGGGAGGTTTATTTGTGAGAAATGTAGTACTTAGTGGAATAAGCACAAATGAAATACTGTGTCAGAGACAGATGATTTGGATGGTTATTTTTATGCCCTGAATGTTACCTTCATTTGTTGTTTCAATTTTCCTGGTATTTTTTTTTCTTTCTTTTCTGTTTGGATAAGCATGGATTTTAGTGGAAAAAAACCTCACAGGGAAATGAGTGCTGATTGCTATTTAATGAAGAACTGGAGATTAACAAGACTAACAGCTAAGCTACTTTGTTTACTTGGTAAACACATAGAGATGTAAGAGAGCACATATTAATGAATCTGAAGATACAGCATAAAAATTGTTCTGACAGCACCATGTGTTTTGTTCTTCATGCAGACCAAATGACAGTGGTCAAACATTTCACTATTTCAGTTGATGCTAAGACTTGACTTGTGTTTATTCAGAATAAGAGTCTCTGTAGTTACTGACTAGGATAGTATGTTTTCCAATTTACAAACAATTCACAAGTGTTTTAAAGGATTGTGTCATTTATTTTATTTTTGGGAAGCTGACAGCCAAGTAACTTTTGCTGTCGTGTGTTCTACACTTGAATTGTAAAGCAGGAACTACTCACTCTCTTGAACATCTTGCTGCCTCTGACTGTAAAAATATATATTTAGTAATTCTTGTCTACTGGACACTAGATAATCTAGAAAGAAATAAAATTTGAAAAGTTCTTACAGAGTTGCACTTGTAAGGAAAAAATTAAAATTCAGAGTAGTTGTTTAAAAAGTTATTTAATTTGTTAATAATACATGCTCCATTTTTTTCCTATAGTTCAGTGGGGATTTATTTATTTATTTATTTATGTGTTTATTTTCATAAAATAAAAATCTTACTTGGCTAAGAGTCTCTTATTTCAGATGACTACTTCAATAGAAGAAGTTTGGTAAACTGGAAAACCAGAAGAGAAAAGAACCTGGTTTTAAAATTGTATAGTGGTCAGCTGTGAAGCATAGTTCCTGTTCCTTTAAATTTTTTCTGTAGAGGAAGTTCAGTATAGCGTTTCTTGAACATGTTATGAAGCAGATGGGCAGTGGGCATCCTCTGTATGAATTGTATAATAAATAATGCATTCAAAAATACTGAGCCAAAGATTGAACACTTGAAAAATAGGAAACATCAAGAGTTAAAGTTGCCTTTCAAGCTTAATTTGTCTTGTTATTCCTCTCCTGTTACTCACAATCCAGAAGTGTGGACACTTTCTTGCCTTATCCAGTAGCATTGGTCACCTAATGGACTGCTTTTTAGCATCTTTCTCATTTGTTTGTCACAGACCCAGGTCTCTTGCTAATCAAACCTTATTCCCAGGTAAGTTACACAGTAGTGCTTGTGGACCACAAGCATTTTTACTTGTCTTACAGGAGTTTTATCAGCTTTATCCTTATATTAAAAATGGTGGGCTGATCTACAGAATAATTTTGGAAAGGCCTGTTAATTTAGTCTTGTTTCTAAGAGCCCAGAATCTCAGTTCACAGGTTCTGTGCATCATGTAATGGTTCCTGTTCTTAGCAAAGCTGCTGTTGTTGATTGAGAATTGCAATTCTTGATTACTTTGACAGTTTTTTAATGAGGCTTTAGGAAGAGTTGGACATAGAATCACAGAATCCTTTAGGTTGCAATAGACCTCTAAGATCATTGAGTTCAACCATTCACTAATGTTGCCACGTCCAGACAATGCAGCACATGAGGAACTTGCAGCTGTGAATTGCCTCTGTAAAGTTTGGGGTTTGCCTAGCAGCAAACAAGCTCTGTCTGGAGGTAGAGGAGTCTTTTTTTCTGTCATCGCTAGAGACTGGTTTCTCTTCACACAGTCCACTGCACACCTTGTTTTCTGTGACGAGAGGAAGAGATCCTTCAACTCACTGCTGTTTTCATTTGGTGCTGCAGGTTTGTTCCTACAGCTGCCTCTTTTGCTGCCTCTGTAACCACAGGGCAGGGGAAGTGTGCACTTGGAGTAAGTAAAGGCTGTCAAAATGAAGGAAGCCTGACAAAGGCTGCACACAGACCAGACTATTTTGGCTGAACTTCCCAAAGTTTTGAAACTATGCTGAAAGGTTTTGGGTCACTTTTTCCAAAGTTGTAAGTAATATGCAGACTTTGCCCTATTGGAAACATAAGCTTATCAGCTGAGAGTGCTGGGAGGACAATTAGCCTTGCCAAATACATTTTTTTTTTTCAGAATACACTGGAATGAAAGACTCATACATTAACATTATCTTGTGTATTTATTTCAGTTGTGGAACTGTACCTTGAACAAGCGATGAGATTTTGCTTTTTCTGACAAATAGGAGATATCAGGATATCTCAAGGTATTTCAGGGAATAATTAGGGTAGTGATTCAGGTTATTTCAAAATAATAGAAATTGGCTACACTGTGTATCCTCTGTCCAGTTCTGGGCCCCTCAAGTTCAGGAAGGACTGGAGCAAGTTCAGGGAAAGGCAGCAAAGCTGATGAAGGGTCAGGAGAATAAGTCATATAAGGAGCAGCTGAGAGAGCTGGGGGTGTTTAGCCTGGAGAAGAGAAGGCTCCTGGATGATCTTATCACTCTCTGTAACTCCCTGGAAGGAGGCTGTAGCCTGCAGGTGGAGGTCAGCCTCTTCTCCCAGGCAACCAGTGACAGGATGAGAAAACACAGTCTTAAGCTGCACTGGGACAAGTTTAGGTTGGAAATTAGGAGGAATTTATTTGCAGGAGGAGTGATTAGATATTGGAATGGACTATCTGGAGAGGTGGTGGAGTCATTGTTCATGGAGGTGTTTAGGGAAAGATTGTATGTGACACTCAGTGACATTGTCTGGGTGATATAATGGTGTTCAGGCAAAGGTTGTACTCAGTCGCAGAGTTCTTTCCCAGCCTGTTTGATTCTGTTGTTCTTTGATGTGTACTTAACACCTTTCAGTTGTAGTTTCACATGCAAATTATTTCTAATGCCTTTACTTTAGGTTTTCTTACTTCAGGTTTTTCTTTCAGAGAGAGGAGACTGTTGTGCCATGTGTTTTGATAGGCAAGTGCAGAAGAACCACATGAGGACAACCTCAAAGAGGTAGCTCATGTGGAAGGGACAGGCACTGATCTCCTTTCTCTGGTGACCAGTGTCAGGGACCCAAGGGAATGGCATGCAGCTCTGTCAGGGAAGGCTTATTTAACAGGAAATAATAACTTTCCCTGTTATTAGGAAGAGGTTCTTCACCCTTTTAAAGAGGGTGGTTGGGCACTGGAACAGGCTCCCCAGAGAAGTGATCACAGCACTGAGCCAGCCAGAGTTCAAGAAGTGTTTGGGTAGTGTTCTCAGACACAGTTTGATTCTTGGAGTTGTCTTGTGACTTCATAGTATATCACTGGCACCCTGATTGCCACATTTGTGAGCAAAATTTGCTGTACTTCGTCATCTCATCAGTCTGCCAGCTTGGGAACTCTTCTTTTGCAGTGTCCACTTGGTACTTTAGGGTTCAGAGTAGAATAACTAAATGGTCTCTGTGGCAGAATATCTGACAAGTCAAGGGGAGTACTCTCCTGGATTGATGTTCTGTACTGTGCTGACATTTCCAGCATAACATTCCTAACCATAAATGTTATTAGCATTCAAGGTATTCTATCTGCCTGAGTTGTGTGCTGCATTAATTTAGTTAAAGTAGAAAATATGTCCATGTAGTAGTGACTGTCATACATTAGGAGGATAAATGGTGTTAGAAATTTTGTTACAGAGGCAAATATTAAATGTGATTGTGAAATGACTCTTATGGGCTGTATAAGCTGACAGACAAGCTTGCTTGTTAGTTTGGGTTTTTTTGGGTTTTTTTTGTTTTTTAAGAGAAATTGAAATTGGTTTAATGTACTTACAAAGATCACAAAATATATCTGGAGAACTCTCAGATAATACTGTAGGTATTTCTGCTTCTAAAGGCAAAAAGGATACGGGTTGCTGTATAGAAGTATAGAAAAAAATGGAATAATTTCCTTCAACCTATCAACTGTATCACTCATTTCAGAACAGAGCTTTGTTTTCTACTACACCTTCTGGGAGAATTGCAGATGGTTTGGTTGAGTCTGGCATACTCTACTAGTAACATTTCTTTGTTTTACTATGGAATACAGAAACAAGCAGTTTGCCATGCTTCATGCTGAGCATCTCAAGGTATTAAAATTATTCTTAATAAACAATTAACATTGCTTTATAATATTTTAGGAATAAGGAAAACAAAAAAAAATTAAAATTGTGAATTGTTATTCAAAATATTTTAAAGTCAAGCTGTTAAACTTTTTTGTCTCTTATGGAGTTAAAATTATTGAGACAGTAGTGACGTACCATTTCTCTGTATAATGTAGAAAGTTGTTTCAGCTTATGTATTTAAGTATTTTCCTGGTTTGGCAGAAAGGAAAAAGTGTTGCTGTCTGCCTTACAGTTAAAAGTAGAAGTGTAGCAGCTAAAAGAAACAAAAGAACCAAGCTGCTTTTAAAGGAGCCAAACCAGCTGACTGTTTATTAATTATTCATGAAGAATATGTTCATGTGAAGTCCTTCATTGTCTGAAGTGTCAGACTTCCTGATGAAATATAATAAACCTCTTGGTGAAAGGTTTCTATTTATACACCTTCAAGCTCCAGAAGGGATGATTGTGGTAAATAAGATCCTGCATAGTTTTGAATGCCTGATTTGTTATTTTTCTGAAATCTGTTTTGTTATTGTTTTACCTGATGTGCTTTTAGGCTTTTGATCTTCCAGTTAATCAACCAAATCTGTATAAATGTAGAATGACTGAGTGATAAAATGTTTAAGTAGTGTAAAATTTTTTCCCAATGGCCAGGAGTTTTTTGTTCTCTCTTTTTCTTAAAAATGAACAAACCTCACTAAAAGAAAGTGAAATTGTATTGCAGGTTTTTTGTGCAATGTCCATTAGAGTGTTATGTTTAGTATTTTTTCCTCTCACTTTTGTCATACTTCATTTATTAGTATCTTCAAGCCTTTGTTTCTTTTAACATTAAAAATAATTACGTCAATCAGCTCTGTTATGGCTATCTATCACCATGTAATATAAAAAAAGATCAAGGAAGAATATAAACAAGGATGAGAGGAGAATGATTATGGGCTTTCAAGTTTACTCCTTTCCTGAATGGCTGACTGCCCCAACTGCTGAGTTACCTCGAAATTCTGCCTCCTTTTTCCCTTTTCCTTCACTTGCTTCAGTCAGTCTCTGCTCCCTGTTGATTTTGTTCCTCCTGCTGTTTCTGTACATTTGAGGCACCTGTCATAATTTTCCTCTTAAGCTGTCTTTGGGGAAAGCTAGACTTGTGGGAATTGAAGCAAGATGAAAAAGAGAACACCTACAGGAGGACTATGTTGTTTTTAATTAAAAATCTTCCTGAATTAACTCCAAGAACTAAGGACAATCTCGTTTAAATAAAAAAAGGAACATCTTTCACAAGCACCTAAAGCGTCTAAAACATTTTGGCAAGGGAAAAAAATGAAAACAGATCAAGATATCAAAGCTGGAAATGGAGAGAGCGTGATATTAGTCTTCACTTTCACTAATGCTTGGTGACATCGCTCTTTGAATAATAAGCATAAATTTGCCTGTGAAATAAGCAGCAAATGTTTTTGTGGTTTAAAACTAGATCTGTTTGCCAGTCTGCTGGCATAGTCATTCGTGCCATTGATCATTGTACCTTAAAAACAACAGCTCTGCTCCAGCCAATGTTGTAGTATGGCAGGATGATGGTAGAATATCCATTCATTTGATGCATAACATGGAATTTACCTGTGTAGTATCAGCTTAATACATGATAAATTCAAAGATGCAGTACAAGAAAGCTTGATATTTTATATTAGTTTATACTTTATATTTTCAACTGAAGCTTGATTTTGGAGCAGTTTGGCAGCAAGATGTCCATTCCAGCAGCAGCTGTAGAATAGGCTGAATCTGTAGGAATGTTTTTTGTTAACCAGAGGAAAATCTATGGGTTAGATAAGCAACTATATTCAATTAAAGATTAAACTGTATATAGGTGAATCTTTATATTTCTGTTAGAAGATGCTAAATGATACCTTTTTTATTTACATGATGATGAGGGTCCCCAAATATATGTCACCACTAACAATATGCAAACTACTTCCCAATGATAAGCTGTCTGATGTATAACAGGGTAAATTGTACCTGTACTTTGTGCTGCCTTTCAAAAGTCTCAGTAGGGATAGTTGTACTTGATAAAAGTATACACTTGAAACTGTGCTAACACACAGCTCTCTTTAAATGTGATGTATGTCAGGCTGTAGTTAGTAGTGTAAAGTACACTGAATTTGTTCCAAATAGTCATCTACTGTTGTTTGGTACCCTCTGGCCATCTTGGAAATGTATTTTATACCGACTTGGAAACTGGTTTGTTTTTCTCAAGGTTTTCTCCTATACATTGATGCCTGAAGTTGAAGCCTGGGGACTTTAAAAGTGCAAATACTCCACTTTTCAGAGAGTGGTGACTTCTGGCTAAGATTTTGCAGCCTATTATGATCTAGAGAGTATTTAGAGAGTCATTATCCAAACATTTTATTAGCCAGTAAGATGTGATCAGAAGAACATTAAAAGGCTGGCAGCATTGGAAATTGTTGTTAAAGGATGTACTTGAATGGAATGGGACATGCATAAGAGGGGACAATGGTCAAATAAGTGATGGATGATCGTCACCTGCTACTAGTTAGAAAGAGTTATACTTGGAGATGGGGAAATTGTCATGTAGAAGGGATAACTTTTGATGACCTGGGTAAAATCATTCTATTTAAATTTTTTGTTTGGTTCACTGAAGACCAAGGAAGTAAAGAAATCTAGTTTGAAGGGTAATTTATCCAAATGCATGTTGCAAAGTTCAATTCTATGCTTCTGAGAGCAGAAGAGTTAATTTTTCCAACAGTGTAAAAATATTTTTAATTCCCAAAATAATGTGTATATACAAATGTCTCAATTAAGAGACTAATAATCTCCTCAAGAGAACAGGGCAGACCCTCAGATGGAAGATAACAGCTGGGTGGACACCAGGCTGTACCTGTAGTTTTGAGAATGTACATATTTGCAGGAGATATTGGAGTGAGCTAGAATGAAGGTATGCCATAGCAACATATTTCTTCAGCCTGTGCTTTAGGTTTGAGTAGAAATCAAATAATAATGGCACAATAGGCTCCTCTTTTAATTTAGGTTTAATCAAGGACCTTTACCAATAAACCATATCAATCTTCATCTGCTTACCAATAACAAAGGCTTGAGGTAACTGACCATGGCGGAATTCCGTTCTCTGTGCACTGGTCTATTGTTTCTTAGGCTTTACTACACTTCCCTTTATGAACAGAAGATAAATGAAGCTTGGGAGTTGCCAGTGTGGAAATGAGAAAGTTAGAAATTATGTGAGCCAATAAGAAATAGGAATTAGAGTCTGTGAGTACACTAGAGACTACAGCAGCCTAGATTACTGTGAAATGTCATGTACATAAATTGACAGTATTAACTGCTTTATGGCCTCTGCACTTCACTTACCTGTGTTCATTTGTAAGTTTTATAACTTCTGTTGAGAGTTTTGTTCAGCAAAAAAGCATATGTTGTAAGGAAAATTAACATTGAATCAACCACCTGTAAATGGTGAAACCTGTGATAATGCAAAGGGCATACATAGCTGGCAAAAACTTGCATTCATGTGCTTTTTTCAGTTTCAGGCAATATAAAAGTGGCTTTAAAAATGCTCTTGGTGGTGTTAATTTTCTTTTTGCTTTGAGAAATCCAATAAGAAAAAAATGATGTTGATAAAAGAAAGGGAGGCAAATAAACATATTTTGAAAGCTTCTGTTCTAGTAATTTTATTTTGTTTTTTATTGCTTATTGGTTTCAGTGGGAGATTGAAGGGAACAATTTTCTGCTTGATTGTATGTGTTACTTTATGACAGTTGCAGACATACTGATTCATTACAGAATGGGTATGAAGTTTTTCTGGTGATGAGAAGTGGGAGAGAGGGCAGAGAGAAAGATTTTCTTATGACAGTTAAAAATAATAGGAAAAATTTACTTGTGAAAAAACAAACATTTAAACAGAATTTTTTTACAGCTATCTGGAGATCAATATCTCTTTGTTTAAGTCACCTTGGAGTCAGAAGTGAACAAAGCTGTATTTTGGAAAGGATGCCCTCTGCAAAAATATGATTCTTCTGACACCAATGTGACCAACTTGGAACAAAAAGTAAGAAAACAAGCTTATGGCTTACCAGAAGAAAAAGGTGCAATCCTGTCTGGTTGTTTTGGGAAATAACAGTTTTCTGCTGTTTTCTGGTTTTGCAGGTTTAAAAAAATGGGAGCAGGCCAACATGGATGCTGGTATAGTTACCTAAAGCTCAAGAGTAGCTCTTTGCACGCTTACTCTTTGCAGTGTCAGGAATTGGAAACTTACTCGTGAATGATGGATTCACCCAATGGCAGAAATGCAGGAATTTTTATTTGTAGTGTACTGTCTTTTCCAGAGTTGATCTGACTGGTCAGATTGGTGGAACTTACACTAATTAACTTGAACACTCCTCAGTCTCAGGATTTCAGCAGTGCTGGGACATCTGCCATGCTCTCTGTATCTCAGGAAGCCTTTGTATTGTTTCTGTCTTGGCACATCTGAAAGATTTCCTGGTTTCAGGCCTATTATTACCCTGTCACAAAATAGACAGGGTAACACCCCAACTGCCTTTAGCTCTCAGATCTGTGCTAACTTCCAGGATATTTGGAACTTAAATACAGCAGTGTCCCAGATCTCCGTCCACATAGTTTTTCTGAGACACCCAGTGCATGTATAGGAATGTGTTATGTGTGATGCTAAACTTTTGAACTATTTTAAGACTTCATTGCTTTTTACTTACTAGTACAAATTACGTACAGGTTATGCAAAAGTCTCTACCCTCTGGTCTATTTCCATTTTTGGAACTCTGCTTTGGCTCATTGTGGATGATCCACAATTCTTTTGTAAGTGCAACTATATTCACCCCTTCCCCATCTCAAACTTGTCCACAGCCTGCCTGTGCCAGCTCTACCATCTTGTCTCATTTGGTATCATCAGTCCCCAGACTCATTTTCTTGACTAAGAAAAGTTTTTCAAGATATGGCAGCTTAGTAGCAACTTCTGAAAATCTGGAAGTTCTCTAAAACTGTACATAAGCTCTTCCTCTGAATTGTTACACATGGCTGTTGATTTGAAATTAGCTTGTGTTGCTTTAGTGCAGACAATCCTTGCTGACTGCTACACGAGCCATGAGAAGCTAAATGGCATTCTTAGAGCAAGAAACAGCTGTTCTTCTGAAAGGTTTGAGAGTGTCAGTGGTCAAACCATTAGGAATCCATGACAGCGTTGAATGCTTGCGCTGAATCTCAGGACTCCCAGCCTTTTGCCTCAACTGCAGTGATAACCTTCCTGTTACTGTGCTGGAGAAAAGACAGTACTGCAAATAGTGGTAGCTGGTGGCCTGTGGGCCTGGAACACGGTGTATGTGCCTAAAGCATGAGGCACATGGCAGAGTTGTGAGGTGGATGTCTCGAAAATTGCTCCTGTCTCTTCAGTCATCCTGGTATTTTGAAGAATTGAAGTACTGGGAACTTTCAGAATATATTATCATATTCAGTTGATCAGAATAACTTACGGCATCTCTTGTCACTGTTGGTGAAAAGTGAGTAAGATCTCAAAAAGATTTCAGGAAAATCAGCTATTTTCCACTTATTTATGTGGGAGCAAATCAGTGTCCAGTTGTGGAAGTTTCATTTGCATATCTTAAAGAAGAAGTGTAAGGTAAAAAAAAAAGGTCAAAATGAAAGCATTCATAAAGTGTTTTTCAGTATGCAGATATCATATTGAGGACAAATAGTTTTCTGCTTTTGAAGTCAGACAGGTTGGAGACATCATTACGTTTTAAAGCCTGAGAAAAAATAAAGATGATGCTAATGATTTTTCAAAGGCTAGTACCTTTCAGCTGGATTCAGCTTGCTAGTGCTTGTGCTGTAAAAAAATATGTCGAGTTGAACCTTGTCTCTTTTCTATGCTTTTCTTCAGTTCAGTGAGTCTTCAAAAAGAATAATTGGAACTTTTCTTAAGATTGCAAAAGTCAATATTAAAACTTCTTCTGTGGTATTTTTGAAAGTCTTAGCCTATCAGTGAAAACAGACTGACTTCATTGATAACTGAAAAATTGCCATTTGCCTTAAGACCAGGGCACACAGAAGAGTGATAGATAAAGGGAACAGGAAGACCTGTCTAACACTTCTGTCACTGGAACTACTGGTGTGTTACATGCCTGAGTTTTTATTGAAAAAGGCTAAGGTTCAGCCAGTCCACAGATCTCAGAAAAAGCTGCCAGCAACAGTGACGTCAGTGTCAATTCTGGTGACTGCATTTTATGGTGACTGATCTGCTGGTATTTGGACTGAAACCACTGAAGTTATTGGATAGTATAAATTGGTGTAAATCCATTAATTATTTTGGATCTGTTATTATTTATGGCAGGACCAAGCTCAGGCTGTTGTATAGATGTCGTGCATATTGTAATTGTTTTTGAATTTTACCCTCTTGTCTTTGTGGCTTTTGGCTTTTTGGTAGCTTTTTTTGATGGAATAGAGTGAAGGAACTCAATTGTGATTTCAGCTACATGGATGTGTACTTTGGAGAAACATGCTGTCGAGCTTCAGAATGCGTAAGAAGTGGCAGGTTTTCAGGCAAGCCTCCAAATCCCTCCCACATATCTGGAGATTATATAATCAAATTGTGTATGTGTTTCATGTTGCTAAGACAAAGTAGAAACAGCAAATTGAAATTAATTCTCATTTTGTGTAAGGAGGCTGTGAGGTGCCAATTTTTGCAGCATTATTACAGCAAAAGTAGCAGGGAATTTTTTGATGGGGTGGCAAGGATGAAGTACAGATTGGATCTAGACTGGTCACAGGCAGTAGGTAAAGCTGGTCAGTCAAGCCATTTTTCTTCACAACTCACATGTGAATGAGAGGCAGGCAGAGAAAGACAACTCTGTTGCCTTCTAGACAAGAGATTTTCTTTTGTAGATTCTCAGAGCCCAGTTGTGTCATTCAAATCATAATACAGCACTGTAAGGCAGTGAGGGAACATTTAAACATCATGGTTTGAGGATTTTTTGTTTATTTGTTTTGTTATGTTCCATTTCTAATTTGCCTCTCTAGCCAGCAATGATCATTATTTACAAAGTGTGGGAAGTCTGTTTTAAAAAAATGTGTGTCAGAATGCAAACCTTACCTTGAACATTTTTCTGTATGTAATTTTTAGAAACATGAACTAGTGATATTTTGAAAAACGTTGACAAAAATTATTTCACCAGGGTCTTGGGATTTTTTAAAAACAGTAACAGTTTTGATCTTCATTTACTGAATTATTAAAAGTTTATCTGTGTCTCCCTGAGCAGTGCCGTGCTTTGGGTGTGTAAGGCAGCCTGGTGTAGGCACCTGGTGAAGTCAGGATCCAGTTCCTCCATACAGCCAAAACTTTGTTGAAACAATACTTTGTTGTATAGATGCTGTACATAAGCTGTACATTGAATAACATGTAATAAATATCAGTGAAAGTGTTCAGCAAGAGTGTTTAGGTGCTAGCTTGAGTTAGCCTGTGGTTTGGCACTTCCCCTATCCATTACTGGGTAGGCTTTTGCATGATAATAACCCAGATGGAAAGTGAAATCTTGTGTTTCTTTCATGGGTAGGAAGGGCCTACAAAATGCTCTGCATTTAATCCATTTTCAAGAAGAAAAAAGAAAACTGCTCAAAATACGAAAGACAAAACCTAAAGCCTCTCTTCTTCTCTATCCAAAAGTAATGTTTTATGCAGAGCTAGAAAATCTAGTCATTGTTTTACAAATGTTTAAGCTATGGCTTCAGGGTAGATCTGTAACAGTAGGAAGAAGAAGGTTCATGATGAATTCCTCTTGGGCTTGTCCAGATCCTTAGGCAATTTGCAGTGGATCAACATGTATTTAGTAAGAGATGGTACATGAGCATTGTTCCAACCGGAAAAACTGCAACATGGCAGTGCACTGACCTCAGAGTTATCTGGCACAGTAACATGGCCTGTAGCAGATCAATAATTGAGCCCTTACTGAACATTTGGTTTGGACTTGTTTCCCTTCTGACTACTGTGTTTTGATTCCTGCAGCTGATGTACAAGACATGCAGTACTTCCCTTTTCTGCTGCTTTCCAGAACTACCAGAGGGACAAATGCTTCTGAGGATGAAAAGCACAAAGGTGCTATCTGAGGATGAAAGTCCATCTGCTGCCATAAACCTGATGCTGGCTGGACAAGCAATCTGATTCAGTGGAGACAAGTTAGTTAATGTTAAACTGCAAGGCAGTGACAGCTTTACTTCTTGCTTAAAAAGGAATTTACCTGCTTGCCTGGTAAATTCCCAGCTTTAGGTTTAGGTAATTCAGGTATTTTGGTAGCTCTCAACAATAAAGGACCTATTTGGTTTAATTTAAGATGTTTATTTTACTGCTTTATCAGATTGCAGTGTCACAAGATTTGAATGTGACTGGCGCTGGTTATACTGAAATTCTGCCTGGCCTTCTCACATGTCCCCTCCGTGAGCCAGTGGCAAAATAATAAAACAGGAACAAAACAATGTTTGCCCTAAGACTACACCCTGGGAATTCTCTGAGGTGTTATTATGCACTTTCCAATTATTAGTGAATTTATCTTCTAGGAACCTCTCTAATCCCTTTTGAACTCATTGGTACTGTAAGAACTTAAATAGTATGGAGAAAGTAGTTACATGTTAATGTTGCTGATGAGCCTTCTCCTTTTCTGTGATTTGAGTATGCCCATATCTGATTGCATTTTTTCCCAGTTCCTACAACATATTTCCTGAGAAGGAGTATTCAAAGCTCATAATATTGAAGAGGAAATTTGAATGTTTTTTTCCTGTGTGCCCCAATTTTTGCATTTATCTACATCTACCATTTTGTCAACCAGTAACTTAAGATATTTTCACAATTGATGCTGCTTGTAATGTTATGTCCTGTCATCTGCAGACTTTGCCATCTTACTAAAATAATTTAATGGTTTTGAATGTATTGAAAAATGACAGAGAACAGTTGTTGGAAAGTGATCATTTCGTCCAACTGTGCTTCCTTTCCCACCTTTTTTGTGATTTGTGCCTGGCTTTTCTGAGGACTCAGTGTTTGCTTAGTTTTAGAAGCAAGTGGCCTTGCTAAAGCCTTTTGGTAGTCTTAAGCTGCACCAGAGGAGATTTAGGTTGGACATTAGAAGGAATTTTTTTGCAGAAAGGATGATTAGATGTTGTAATGGGCTGCCCAGGGAGTTGTTGGAGTGTTTAAGGAAAGACTTGACATGGCACTCAGTGCTGTGGTCTAGACATGGTGGTGTTTGGTCATAGGTTGGACTCGATGACCTCAGAGATCTTTTCCAGCCTAATTGGTTCTGTGATTCTGTATATCTGCCAGATCTCCCTCATGCAAATGTTTTTTATCTCATTAAGGATAGGACTTAAGAAAGTCTGAGAGATGTAACCTTCCATTACAAAAGCCTGCTCAATTTTCTCACTCTGTATCCGGATACTTTCAGTGTCAGGACACCATTGTTAAAAATAGGTTCTTCAGAAGAGTAGGACCTCCAGGTGAATATCACATGTTAATTTTCCAGGTGACTCCTGAATATATGAAATTGTAGTTTTTTTCACTTTTAAAGGGCACTAGTCATAGTTGGATTTTGTACCTGCTTCTGTACATACAACACATACCAGTAAAACCTCTCTCAACTGACATGTTTTAATGAAAAAACCCCTGATAATATTTGAGATGAGGAGCTGCTGTCCTGCGTAAAATGACTCACTGTATTTTTATTGGCAGATTAGACATAGGCCTTTGAATTGGAAAAATTTCATGTCTGCTTAGCAATTGCTTAATCATTTAGTCTATGGTGTGACTAAATGCATTCCTGACAAATATACAAATTGCTAATGATGTGGTTATTCTTCCCTGTCAGTAGATTTCCTCAGTAGATTGTCTTGGAGGAGACTTGAAGAAATCAGTCTGATTAGCATGCTGCATTTTTCTGATTTAATGCATTGTCTTTCTGATTATCTTTTCTCACATCAACTCTTAAAGCAGTGTTCTAGGCTCACGTGTGGTGTGTGGTGTGTTGTGGTTTTAGCTGTGGTAGCAGTTCACTGTTGCTGCTTTTGGTGTGTCTAATGGGTTGAGCACAGGTCTGAATTTGGCAATGAACATTTGAATATGTTGAGCTATTTAAGGCAAAAAAAAAAAGGCTCAGAAGAATTGAACTTGGTGAATTAAATTAGCATTTCCCCAAGCAGGCAATAATAGGAAGTATTTGTTCAAAAATGTTACATTACATATGGCCTGACATTTGGATGTATCTTTCTAGTAGCCTTGGTACCTGGAACAGTTCCCTTAATCTGGAAATAAGATACTGCTTAATAAATAAGCAACACATAGTGTCAATGTGAATAGTTAGAAGTGTGACTGGGTTAGTGTAGTGCATTATTATATATATTTTTAATTAATTTCCTGGTATGTTTGTCAATAAATGTATCTGGAAAGACAAGGGATGTCTGACTATATCCATCCTCTCTGTTCCTGAGGAAGGACAGAGACCAAATTGTTTGGTGATATTACTTGGCATTTTAGTAGGTCCACTCCTCAATCCGGAAGGCTTCTCGGGGCAACAGGTTTTTCTAAAAAAGGGATCCAGATGTTCAAGCAAACTTAAAGTATACTCATGATTCTGAGAAATCGCTTAAAAGATTAATGAAGAGAAACTGATTCTGGAACCTTTAAGATTAGATAGAATCAAAGAAATTTATTCTGTCTTTCCCAGATTTCATATTTGCCCATATGCTGTTTTTCAATAGGACTCCTGTTGTGCTTCATCCTGTACTGAGAATGGACTGGCCCAAGTGATGCATCAGTCAGTGCAGTGAAGGAGAGCTTGTCTGTAGGAATCCAGTGTGATTTGTTGGTGAAATAAAGATTGTGTATGGAGGACATCAAGAGAGAGTGGGATGTGAGGACAAGGAGTCCAGCTTCATTCACCATGCATAGTGACCAGTCAGCCTGTCCTGGGTGACACAGTCAAAGCAGAGACTTTTTAACCAAGAGAAGAGTAATTTGTTTTAACCTCAGGTGGCTACATCTTGGTTTAGACTGAGTTTGTCACCGCTGGTTCCATGCATAGACAGTGGAAAAGGGTCGGTATATCCAGAGTATGATGTGTCTGTTCTACCCCAAACATTTGTTTTAGGGTTTTGTGAAATAGCTGCTAAACAAATGCACTTCTAGAAGTGCATGCTTTGTTTATTGAGAGGCAACTGGGTGACTAGCTCTGAATTAGACATCTAAAAAGCAACTGTAAAGTTTGGATGAGATAGTCCAAACCCTCTAAGTGACTCTCTAAGTATGTGACTCTCTAAGTATGTGCTCTTCTTTTTCTGGCTGTCTAGACTGATATTTGGAGTCTGATGTACAGAGCTGTGGACTAAGTGCAGAATGGCACTGGGATTTTAATACAGCATTGGTTGTATTCCTTTACCTCAGTCCCTCACCTGTAATGGAAATAGTAGCACCCCCTTCAACTTTTTTTGCCCATGCTGCACAGAATTTAACCTTGCTCTGTGACTTTGGAGTTCTCTTTCGCAATGCCTCTCCCTCTTCTTACCAATGGCACAGGTATCCCTCCTCTGGGTTTGATCATCTGCCTGGATTTAGAATGGCTGCATTACTTGATCAGGTCAGCCTTAAGACTTGTGTATTACATGTGATGGCACCTGACTTGTTTAAAAAAAAAAAAACAAACAGATAGGAAATTGCTTTTATCCTTTTTTTCAGTTGTCCAGGGCTTTTATGAAGAGCTTGAGAGCTGCAAGATATTCAGTCTGAAACTAGTTACTGCACTGGGACTGGGTGTTACTAGTCCTGGGCATTGAGACACTGTAATCTTGGAAATAATTTCATGTTTGGGACCAGAACAGAATATTTCTGTAGAATTTTGACTTAAAAGTAAATTTAAGACTTCTCTGTGGTTGTTTAGGTATTCAGATTAATATTCAGATATTCAGATTAATATGTAAAATCATTATGAAGATAGTTGGCAATGTTTGAGATTGCTATAAATTCACAGCAAGTAACAAAATATCAGTATGCTGCTTTTTATCTCACTGGAAATGGTAGCTCCTATAGTGATGATTCATAACATATTAAATTGTTGTAAGGTGCTTCCTCAAGATCAGCACTTAATGACTCCGAACTGACTCTTCTGAGAGCAGATGCTGATTAAAGAACTGAAAGACTTAAAATAAATGGCAATTAAAGACGTATTTTCTTTAGAGTTCAATTATCATTTTCCTCCTTCTTGCCCTTTTTTGGGTGCCTGGTGTATGGGCTGCATAAGTGTGGAAGTTGCAGGGTTTTAGGTTTTAGAAGGTGTAGTGTCTGGAGTATGGGTAATAATGGCATGGCGGTATCTGAAGTGTTCAGGAAACAATGTGGTACCTGTTCTGCCTTTAATGGGACTGAGCCTTCTGGGCACAGGGGTAGCACGACAGCTGAGTAATGCACATGTGTGCATCCACATGCATATGTGCTTTAACTGTGTATGTTTATGGGCCTTTGCATACATTGACAGATGTAGAGGTTCACTGATAAGAGAGGTTGGTAGTATCAGTTGACTTTCAGTTTTAGGTGACAATTTGTATGTATGATTTTGACACTGTATCTTGGTAGCTTGGTAATTTGGTTGCCATGTGAATACAAATCTGCAGCAGAAAAATGGAAAGCCTGTTATTGTAGTTTGCCAAATATCCTGAGGTCCTCCTCAGAAAAGATTACAAGTTATATTTTTGCATATTAAAAAAGCAGCTGCTGTCCTTGAAGGCAGAAATATACATTTGCAAGTGTTGTGTAATACACTTGCACTAAATTTTCTGAGAAACTAGGATTGATATTTTTCTCTTTGTATTTCAGAGATTACCTACTTACTTTAACTTTGGGTCACACAGCTCAGTAGGGAAGCAAAAGAAAAGAAGAGACCCTGGAAAGATGCCATTTTCACTGGCACTTTTAAAAATCATTTCTGTAAGGGAATGAGGAAAGGTAAATTCATCCTACCCTGCTGGGCTGGTGGTGAGAGCTCCTCAGAGCTTCAATCAGTATCATAAGATGTGTTTTTCCAGATGGAGAGTTGAGCTGCAGCTCAGGCTCCTGTGCCCTGGTTTGCAGAATATAATGAATCTTTAAAGTCATGCAGTTTCTTACTGATTTGTATGGCAATAATGTCTGTGTTTTGAGGAATGGTGAAATGCATGCACCTTGGTGCAAAGCTGCAGGTAATACTTCAATCTAAGATTCAGGCTCATAATGTCAGCTCAGCTGTGAAATGATGATGCTGGTGCTGCTAACTTTGTATTGATATGTGTCTTCAAGTAAAATTGCCTCACTTTGCTGTAGGTTAACCCAACACTTCTGCTGACTGGTATTGTATGTTTGGCTCAGTGACAGTAATCCCCTGCCAGCTGCTAACCTCTAGGTTAAATTTGTGGCAAGAACAGCTGGATTCGCAGCCAGCCTCTCTTGGGGTCTGGATGGCTTCATGTCTCTTGGTGGGAGAGCATGGTAATACTGTTTGAAACAAGTGAAATAATTTGGTGTGGCATCAGCTGGTGTAATTTGTTTAGGTTTGTAATGATACTGTGTTTAAAAGATTTTACACGTGTCATGTAAAGTAGGTATCATAATGAGTGGTAAGTGAATCATAACATAATATTTTTCTGATAGATTAATGTGAAGTAAAATAACTTGGTATTTTTAAAAAATTACTAATTTTTTAAAAAATTCTTTCACAATTCTTTATGTTCCCTTCTGTCTGCCTTTGAACCTAGTAGGGCAGAGTGAATTAATTTTAAAGTGTTGTATAAGTTACATAAAAGTGCGTTAGAGAGAAAGCATTTCTGGTGCTCAGTGTCACAGGGGCATTAGAGAAATGCATAAATTTCAGTTTGAGGTTAATAGGACAGTGGCTTAGTTCCTTTTGTTGCTACATGTGCCGTAAGTGGGGCATAAGTGACGTTGACAAAGCAGCAGTAGTTAAGGTGTTAATAAATCCCACTGGAAACAGGTGATGGAGCATTCAGGTGGTGATGTTCTGCTTTAGAAATGCACTTGGAGTTGTGAGACACCAGCTTGTATTCCTGAAGGTGGGCACAGTGATAGGATCACATCCAGTGTGCTCTAGCTGGCTCCATGGCATTTAATCAAGGAAGGTTAGCAGGAGAGAAGGTAGAACTGGGAACCTGAGTACTCAAGTGCCCACAAGTGTGGTCTAGTAACGAAATGAAAAGGTTATCAGTGAGAAAATGAGCAGCGATGGGCGATGCGCAGCAAAGCCCAGGACTGCAAAGCAAGATGTTGTTAAAATGGGCACTGTAGTGTATCTCCCCAGCCTGTTACTTGAAGGCAACTATACCATATATATATGGCATATATATGATTATGGGGAGGGAAAAAAAGATTTTGTGGAAGTGTTATTGTTTGTATTACTTATAGTATTTAGAGTGGACCATTCTTCTGAAAAAATGACAGCAAGCCTTACCATGTGATTGTATTCTAACAGCAGAACTAAAATGCCACGCACATTCCTTGCCTCTTGGTGAGAAGTGTTTAGAGCAGTTTCACTTGGCTTCAGCTGTGTGTCCCTGACAGTGTGTTCACCCAGATGAGTTGAGCAGGTGGCTGTTTGCAGCTCTGAGACCTTTGAGGGAGGCTGCTGCACCTGCTGGGTCTGGCTCAGGCCACCCATGTCTGCTGGACTGAAACCTGCTCTGTCCTCAGTGCCAAGGAGTCAGAAGCAGTGGGTGGTCCTGTGTGTGATGGACTCTCAGGACTCCACTTGCTGTCCCAGTGTAAGCTTTTCATTCCAAAAGTCATGTTGCACTCACAGTGTAATGAAAGTGGTGTTTCAGAGTGAATTTTTTGTCCATGAAAACCTGTAATATCCTAGGGAATGCTTTTCCTCAGCTCTGGAGTCAGTTTATGTGTATTCGAGCATGCCTGCTTGATATCCCTGGATATCCTGTATATGAGCAAGTTTTGGGCCCAGTTGTGATTCTTGGTGATTCTAGGTTCTGTTGAACACTTCTTTAAACCCCCCCTCCCCCCATATGTATTTACAAGACTGGTGGGCGGCTTTCTGTGAGGAAGGTTTTCAACTAAAGGGTTATCAATGTCCTTTATCCTGCAACATGCCTTGGGCACGCTGTCAGGAAGGAAGGTGGGCATGCTCACACACATGCTTGTGACCATTCTTGGTAATTTTAACAGGAAATTGAAATTCTTAAAGGCACCATATTTGAGAAGTTGTTTGACTTTGCTGGCCTTAGATTTTCAGTCAGATAAAGTGAAGGGAAAATGATAGTCTTGTGTGTCAAGATATTTTGATCTGAAGAAGTGGCTTTTAGAACAGACAGTGTTCTACATTCCATTATTGTATTTTGTTTTTCTTACACTTCAGATGTTTTAGGGTAATGTAAAATGAGTCATGCTTCATGACTTGAGTGCTGGAGTGTGTCCAAAGGACAGTGAAGCTTCTGAAAGGATGAGAGCACAAGTGTTAGGAGAAGGGGCTGAGGGAGCTGGGGGTGTCCTGGAGGGAAGGAGGCTCAGGGGAAGACCTTACTGCTCTCTACAACTCCCTGAAAGGAGGCTATAGCCAGGTGGGAATTGGCCTCTTCTTCCAGGCAACCAGTGATAGGACAAGAAGAAATGGCCTCAAGTTGTGTTGGGGGAGGTTTAGATTGGGTATTGGGTATTAGGAAACAATTCTTACTGAGAGGGTTGTCAGGTGTTGGCACAGGCTGCCCAGGGAAGTCATGGAGTTGCCATAGGATTGCAGAATGTTGAGGGTTGGAAGGACCCTAAAGATAATCCAGTCCCAGCCCCCTGCCATGGGCACAGGGGCAGCTTCCACTTGGCCAGTTTGCTGAAATCCTTATCTGGCCTGGCCTTCAACACTGCCAGGGTTGGAGCATGCGCAGCCTTCCTGTGAAGTCACAGTTAAGTGCTCCTTTGAGCTATAGACTTGAAGAAAAGGTCGACTTGTTAGCCTGACTCCAGCCTGCATTATGTCCTCAGTTATCTTCATATGTAGGTCCTAAAAGGAAATGACCCTCATTAGGATAGGTCTTTAATTTCTGCTGTGTGCACACCTTGAAACATGTTCCAAAGACTTGGAACAGTGCAAAAAGAAAAACTTGATAATGTTGAATATTTATTTTTTTCCTTTCAGTCCTTGGTTCTCTACGGCTGCTTAAATATTTGCATTCCATTATTCATATAGCTTACTTTTTAAAATGACTGAATAAATTTCAGCTTTTTCACTTAAGTCTGTTTTGACTACCCGTTCTGCTTTTGTACAATAAGAAGAAAAAAAGGATTGAGTAGTGCACTTAAAATTCTCTTTCGCCTTTTCATCACTGATCTCTAGTTGCCCAGTCTAAATTTATTTTGACCAAATTTACTGCTAGGGTATTAGTACAAGGCTGAAAGGCTTAAAAATTTTAAATTTTGAAAGCATGCTTAGAAATCTTACAAAGCAGAAGCATGTATTCTTCCAGCTAGTATTTGTGTTCATATTAGTATTAATCTTAGAGTACTTATTACTTGGATTTTCTCTATGATTTTAACTTCTACAAGAAGTAGTATTTAATGTCTCCATCTTAAGATGTTAACATTCAAGAAGTGTTTTTGTTCTCTTGGGTGTTTGCTATGCATCTTAGGTTGCCTGAAGGTTGTGCTGCTGTTTATGAAACATTGTCTTTGTAGGCTTCATTGAACTGTGTAGCCTGTCAGTGACAATCCCGTCCCTGGAGGTCTCTTAAAGACTGTATGTGTGGCACTTGGGGACATGGTTGGACCATCCACGTGGTGGACTTGGCAGTGCTGGGTTAATAATCTTAGAGGTCTTTTCCAACCTAAATAATTGTATGGTTCAGTGATTCTATGATATACTCAAAAGCCAGAGGAGCAATATTTGAGTATGATGGAAGTACATGTATGCACAATCTTGTATGTTGTGTTAGGCACTTTTTACAGTGGACAGTTGTATTTAAGTAAGGGGAATGCTCCTGATTTAATATTAGCACAGCATTGTTGCTCTCTTCAGTCCATGCTGAGTTCTTCATGTAATGGGGAGAAATAATCTTTTCATCTCTATTTTCCTGTGGGAAAAGGAGAAGTGTTTGCATTAATGATTTTTTTCTTACCTTCTTCTGTCTTATATATCAATAAAACTTTTAAAATTAATTTTGGTTACAGTTAAAGCAAAAACTAATAAACGCAGTACTGGAATGTCTGAAAAACTTTCATGAGATGAGCTTGAGAGGGAAAAGATTTAATAATTGGTATCTTTCATGTTCTAAATGTAAGGAGACATTAAACAAGAAACTCATGTACCATGTAATGTCAGATCATTTAATTTGCTCTTGAAATGTGTCTAGTTAGTTGGGATAGATTGCTGTGTAAGGGAAAGCAAATCCTGAAAAGTGATACAAAACTAAAAATCCTAGATACAAATCTTGTTCACCCTGTGGAAAGTTATATCTGTGATTTGCTTCTAGAAGAGAAAATAAATACAGCTGTACTTGTAAGAACTGCTCTGGGCTGTAACTTGGCTGACTGGTCAGGGATAACTGTAAAGAAAAGAGTACTATTTGCCACAGAGGGTTTCTTTTATTGATGAACTATCTCTGCCTCCCTCGAAAACCAAGATCAGAGCAGAACCTGGAACAGAGTCACCATGTAATTGGAACTTGCTGAGAAATGTCGTGCCCGTCGTTTGCTTGGAATGGTAGGCAGAGAATACCATAGCTCCAGGGTAGCAAAGATCACATCCAAGTTTTTCCAGCAGCCTAGCCAAACCTGAAGGAGTTTACCCTTCCAGCCAATTGGCTCTTGAAAGCCTTCCAATTTCCAGATTTCTTTTCTTTTAATGATCTATGTTAAAGTGTACTGGAACATGATCACAAACATTTGTTCTTGCAAGAATACTGCATGCAGCTGAGAGGGATTTTCATTTGTGGTGGGTTAGTTGCTGCTTAGATTAGACATGAACTATTCAAAAAAGGTACAGCTAGATCTTGTGGTCTGATACTGGTAAATCTTTATGCTGTGAATGTGTGGTGTTTGAATGACATGAGCTGAAACTTTTAGTAAAGGATCTCACATCTTGAAAGTTTCAGTGTAAAAGCAGATGGAGTTACTGTTACTAGCCAGAGAAATCAGCCTATGCAATTCAGTCTTGTTTTGGCTTGAAAGTTTTGAAAACCTCTGAACAGAAAGCACCCTAGTACTTTATTTATTTATCTATCCCAGTGAATTATTTTAGTCACAGTGTTTGGTGTATCCCATGTTTTGGAGACATTGACGTATGGAAATCTCAAATGGAAACTTTACCAGATTTAGTCACAGGGTTTTCCAAATGTAAGGTTGTATCATGCCTCTTTTGCATAAATTATGGTGCTTTAAAATAAAATCTAAGAAAATGATAATAATGGTGAGGGAGCCTTTCCCAATCTTGTTTCTTTGCTCTCTGTTGTATTTTAGTCTTTTGTTTTTAGCTTCATTTGACTGGAGACAGATGAGGGAGGTCTTAGCTGAGGTGTCCTTTTAACTCTTACCAACTCCTCAGGGAATGCTAATAACATAATAACGTTTAAGGAAATATTTTCATTGCTGAAGACGTGGCAAATTGCTGTTAATAGAGGGGAGCAGCCCACCAGAGTAAGAAGCAGAAAGGCATAAGGTGTAATGAGACTGTTGGAATTTATTTCAGCAGTTTTTTCTAAGTTCACTGTTGGGGAAGCTTATCTCCCTATCTGTTCCTGCAGAATACTGTTTCTGTTTCTGTTCCCACAGATGACATCAGCTCATTCTTACAGGCTGGTACAGTGAGAGCAGGACCAACAACTTCACTCTTGCTGCCGGTTGGACAAATTGCACCTCAGGTGCTCCTGGTGCACAGAGGTGGCGCGGGCTGGGGAGGCACAGCCATGCTGGTTCCCACCCACCTCAGGGTGCATGGAAAGCCCTGCCTTGGACATCTCCATCACATCTCCATCTCTAAGCCATCCCCTTAGCTCAGGTCACCTGTGCTTCCTTTTCCCTTTGCTCCTGTGGTGATTGTTTTCTCTTCCGTTTTGACGCTTCCTGGAAGCGTGTAGGGTTTAGATATTACTCATGGCTTGCATTGCTCAATAAGAGCCTTTGTGGTGTTTTTTGTTGTTTTCCACCCACTACAGGCAGTCACTCTGTAGTGTCAGACTGTGATGGAGAAAAGATGGCAAAGTAAGGTAATTTGTGTAGTGCCTGGTCAGCTCAGTTTCCTCTGCAGCATGCCCTGGACAGGTCTGTTCTTACCTCAAGTCCCCTTAAATAATAAAAAAAGTATTCTTACAGGATGAAGAAATGTGGATTAATTTAATTTTGAAGCATATGAGAAATCATTAATATGGGACACTATCTCTTTCCTAAATGATAAGGGTGGCTGTGCAGTGGCAGTGATAGCCTGTGGTCCCAGGGGCAAACGGAAGGAAGGAGAGAATTTCACTAGGTTATTTCAGGGCTGAGTAACACTAAAACCAATGGTTTACTCAGTTTAGACTTTATTCTGTTCTCAAATCAGCATCAGAGCTTTGGTGGTGCAAACTTACCTGATTTTGATTGTTCAAAAGGAAGGAAATAACATCTTATTTTTCTGACAGAATAAACACATTTTCAGACCTGTTCCCTGTGCTGCAGCCCACGTGCACTAGAAAAGAAAAGCAGTGAGTGTGTTGGTTTTTCCTGTTTGTGTCACGCAGAAGCTTTGATGTGTATTGCTCAGAAGTTAGTTGCCACAGCACCCATCCTTCATTCTCTTGTCATGTCCTCTCCTATCACAGTAAGCCTCCTGAGTTGAAGAGGCAATTCAGTTTTTTGTTAAAGTTTTGCCGCAAAAGATTTAGTCTCATCCTTTGCTGTTTTTGTCTTGCATAATGTCTTCTAACCACAAGTTTGAAAATGTGCCTCTTTCTGAAGAATTGCAGCAGAGCTTAGTGCAGTTTTAGAAAGTTTACAGATGTGCCACTGGGATTTGCTGAGCTTTTGTGCTTAATAATTTAAATATTTCTGTTTCTGAAGATTTTATAGACCTTAGGCTTGAGGCCCCTGGGATTGTCTGATCTGACCTGCATATGAATCATAAGCAAGTAACTTGCATAAGTTATTCTTAATTGAGCCCAAATACTCATGCTGGACTAAAGCCTAAAGATGTTTGGCTGAAGCAATCTTCTCAAAAAGGAACACATCGAGATAAATTGAGTGCATATTCCTTGGGTGTGGAACTTCACTGCCTAATTGTCCTCCCTCTTTTACCATCCGAGGTCATAATTAAGATCTTTCTTTCTGCTTTCATTTTCCAGTGTTTTTTGTTATACTTGTGTGCTAGGTTAGAGAGAGCTTTCAGTACTTACGAAGTTGAATGTGGAAAACAGACACCTCCTAGTTTTCCTTTTTCTTTAGTTACAGTATCAAGACTCTCAATTGAAGGCATTTTCAGCAGTCTGTCACTCTTGTAGCTCACCTCTACACTCCTCTAAGCTTTATTCTTACTCTTTGCTCTTTAAAAAGGGCAAACTGAGGCTGTGTTCAGTTTTTTTGCTCTCAGTAATGCTTTGTAAGATCTTGTTTTGAGATTTAAAATCTTGTCTGGGCTTTAGCCCAAGTCTGAAGCCAAATTGTTTTACAATTCGTTTCTTTTTATGGCCATATTTGAATGTAGCTGCTGTAGCTTTACAAATTATGTTTCTCATAGTGTACAGGGTGAATCTTTTTGGGGTCTTCTGGTGGTTGTCTTTAATTCCTGCATGGTTATGTAACAAATTAAGTTATATGCACAGTCTACTCTTTTTTTTTTCTTTCTCAGAGAGTGATTTTATTTGATGTAATGCATCAAGATCGCCATTATAATAATTGTTAATTTGGCTGCTGCTAAGGAAAAAAAGAGAATGCAATCTTAAGTATATTTGCATGCATTTCTAACTGTTCTTGTCCAAATCCTCCAAAATTTTGTGAATTCTGTTAGACATGTGATGTCCTATTTGAAGTGTGTGTGAGTCTGACTTTGCCTAGGCTAACCAAAAATTAGGTTTAATTTAAATATGCAACTATCAGTCAATCTATAGATATAGATATGTACATGTGTGCTTGTACTATAGACACAAACCTTTGGTTCCTAATCTTTAGAAGACAAAAATACTGAAATTTTCATGGGGTACCAGACTGTTGAGGTGTTTACAGGATGTGGATTATATTTTGCATAAAGGACTTAGTAGTCCTTTCGTTATGGGAAAAAAAAACCCAAAAAACCCAACCCCAAACAAACTTAATCTTTGAACTAGGA
This sequence comes from Pycnonotus jocosus, assembly GCA_013400435.1. Classification (NCBI taxonomy): domain Eukaryota; kingdom Metazoa; phylum Chordata; class Aves; order Passeriformes; family Pycnonotidae; genus Pycnonotus; species Pycnonotus jocosus. The sequence continues at coordinate 72,657 of VWYP01008646.1, read as the reverse complement.
AAAGGTACAGAAAAATATTCCAATTCTGTTTAACAGAAAAGAAAGCTGCAGTGGCAGATTTGGACTGTCTACTTTGGACTATCTATGAGACTATGGCTTTTTCTGTTTTGGAGTGCTGGATAACTGTTGGAAGAAGCACCCACTGTTATTCTTTCATTTGAAGGCTGTGATGAGTTGCAGAGCAGACTGTTAATAATGAAGAACATTTTTAAGCAGGTTTTGAAACTTAAAATTCTGTCTCTCATTTTCCTCTCTTTTGAATAATAGACTATTGCTTGTATGAGTTTAAATCTCTCTTTATCTTTGACTGTTTCATAGCAAAATGGGTAAACCTTTCCTGTTATGGCTGGTTTTCTTGGTACTTTTCAAATACTAGAAAGAACTAGTAATAACACAGAAGCAGTATGAATATACTATTTTCTTTAGGATGGAATTAACCTTTTTATAGATAATGCCCTTTGGTGATGAGTTACTAACTTTAGATATTTGATCTCTTTCTTCTCTAATGTATGTTGTAGTGACAGATCTGTCAGGATTTGTTGCCATATTCAAAAAGACATTTGTTTTAAAGTTGTACAATGAGTTAAGACATCTAAGAACCACCAGAGACTGAAATCTTGCATGTTGTGAATCCTTCATTCTAATACTCCAGTGTGCCAGCAGACCCCGTCTGGAGTGATGTGGTGCCACAAGTGGCTTGTGGTGGGATGCTTGGATTTGCCTGACCCTTTTCCCTGGAGGAGCTGGGAGGGGCTGAGTTGAAGGTGCACACCAGACAGTGCTTGCTTCTGCCTGCAGGACCTGTGCTGTTCATCACAGGGGTGTGGGGAGCCAGCCCTTCTCAGCAGCATCTGTCCCCTTTCGGCCGCATTGTGCTGGGTAAAACAGGCTTTGCCTTTCCCCATACCCGTGTTCTCCTCCTCTGAGTGTTGTGCAGGCAGTTGGAGAAGGACAGATGGATGTGTTTGGTCGTTGCTGTTGCTAGGGAGGATGTGAGAGAAGGGATGTGGAGAGAGGAGGATGTGTGCTGCTCTGGAGGGTTCAGTGGTGGGAAGGAGCCACAGTTGTTCCCTGGCTGTGGACTGTTGGCTCTGCCAAGATAATTAAAAATCCCTGGACTGTCCTCTGCAGCTGCTGAGATGGGGTTTTGCTGGCCTTCTTTCAGCTCCTGTCAGAAGAATAACAGTTTGTCTGAGAGCCAGTGTTTATTCGGTAGTTCAAGCTTTTTTCAGACAGACTTTTGAGTCCTCTGCTGGTTTACTGCTTCTAGCACCTTGTAACACAGGCATCGTTGGGATATGCAACTTGACTGTAAGACGTGGCAGCCCTTTCTTTTCAGCCCTGCAAACAAACTGTGAGCCTGTACCAGGCTGTTGTTCCTCAAGTAGATAATTTTCTAGGCTTAAAGGAAAGAAGTGCTTTTCTAATTTTCTGTGTTTTGCAAGCTGGATTCAGTTTTGTGTTCCTGATCCTATTTTATTGACTGAATTTGTACTGCTGTACTTTGAAACATTTGCAGAAAAAAAATCTATAGTGTTTTAAAAAAGAAAAGGCTCTTTTTTTTTCTGATGATGTATTGTGCTGATAGAAGATGAAGAGGTTGATAAAATATGATGTATTTTGCATTTTAAGTGCTGCTTACTCCTCACATAAGGAAAAGCATCTTGAATTCAGCTTAATAGAAAAACCATCCTGAAATGCAAAACAGTCTGTACCAGCATTGTCTGTCTCAATGGGTGATTATTGTATTTTCTTCTATATGTCTAGATAAGGTGCATAGAGTAACATGAAAACAGTCTAGTTCCTAGTCCTGTGAAGTCAGAACTCCTAGCATAAGATGACATTCTTAGGATCTTCTCCAAACTTGTCTGTGATTTTTGAGACAATCAAAATAGCTTTCCCTTGAAACCCCTAGATTCCCTTTCTTTTATGACATTGATGATAGTCATAATAGTAATAAGATCATTTGCAACTGAGAAATTGCACTGCTATGTTTCTTGGTTCTTCCTTGTAGAAAGGAGATAAATTTTTTTTCCAGAAGTTATGTCCAGGTTTCCAGCAGTATGTCAGGCTGCTCATCTCATGGGCTACAGAATGCAGAGAGCTGAGAAGGAAACCAAGAGAGCATGAAAGGGAAAAATACAAATAGAAAGTACATTTATAAAGAGGTGTATGGTGAGGAGGAAAATGCAGGGAAGTTGAAGACCTAGTAAATTATTAAATGAAAGGGCAAGGAGAGCGGAGTATGGGCCTGGATGTTGAAGTAACAGGGAAAGCTGTAGAGAGAAGAATTTGACCCTGGGGCAAAAAGACTTGGTTTTCTTTTCCTAAGACCTGGGGCTTAATTTCCAGTTTTACTGAGCTTTCACAAGGATATGAAAGGGGAATGAGAGAATTGTAGAAGCACTGTAATAATCACAGAAGATAAACAGATCAGTGCTCCTATATAGTCTCACATAGCCTGCTTAAAATGCAAGAGAATGTGCATTTGGAGATGAGAAAATGTAAGAAAACTAAGGTTGAGAAAGCCACACTGGGAGAGCAAGGAAATGTTAAAAAATTATGTGCAATTTTAGTAGCATGTTTTCCAGTGGATATAGGCCTATAAGCTTTAGCAAATTGGTAATGAAGTAGAATTTGGGAACAAATAAATTCAGTGGATTTTAACACTGATAAGGAGAATTGTATGTAGAAGTTTATATAATGTATGATAGATTTGAATTTGTAATTGGTAAATATATTTTAGGACTGGTTTAGGTTTTTTGGTGGGGTTTTTTTTTGCTTGTTTGTTTGGGTTTTTTTGTAGTTGTGGGTTTTTTTGTTTCTTTTTTTTTTAAAGTTGTTACAGCAAAGAGAGTGTTAATCTGTGAAAGGGTCATGTTTTTCTAATCTTGAACATATAAAACACTCTGGCCTAGATTTTACTTGTTTACATTCAGTTGCAATAACTACTTTTTTTAATCATGTCTAATCTTGGAAACCTGTCTATCTGTAGAGGGTTGTGCATTTGTTTGTAATGCTTAATTCTTCAGTAATTCCATATAACAAGCTGTGTTCCTGTGCCAGGCTGTGGCTTTGGGGCATGGTGGGAAGAAAGTGATGGTAAATTGGAAATTCCTGACTTCTTGTGTACAAGCTTCTCAAGCTGCTTTATCTGTTTTAATCCAAAGGCAGCCCTTAGAACTGAAATCTAATCCCAAAGCTGTGTTGATGCAAATGATTTTTATGCCAAAAAGAACCACTTATGCAAAGAAGGATAAAAACGTAGGCCTCAAGATGGATTCTGATTTACAGTAGCTGCTTGAGTATGTAAACTTGGTGTTACTAAAAGGAATGACAAAATCTGTGTCTGCCATTGAATAATCATAAATGGTTTTTGTGGTGTTCTTTCTTTCCAGATTTGAACATGGAATTCAACCCATCAGATCATCCACGGGCCAGTACGATATTTCTCAGTAAATCACAAACAGATGGTAGGTTTCTGAATTTATTACAGTAGTTATCTCTAAACCCTTTGTTAGAATGCATGTGATAGTCCTTTAATATGTAATTGCCCCCTCTCCCCCCAAAAGAGTCATTTAGAGGTGTCATATTAGTGTTTTAAGTAGTCACACCTTTAGCTAATTGTCTTGTCAGACCAGTAGTACAAATATGGATGAAGCTTTATATAATTATATTTTAAAAGTATTTTCTCTAAATCCAATTTTTTTTGTGTAACTATGTCTTAATTTTATTTAACTCTAAATATGAGGCTTCTTAAAAATATGTAGAAAGTGGTTTTTTTAGAAAATGCCAGTTTATATGAACTAAGAAGACATTCCAGGGTTTCTCTAATATAGATTATACTGTAAATGAATTCAGTACTAAATTTTCTTAACAAAATAACTCCCATCCTACCCAGACATTCTCTCTTCTTCTCCTCATGTTATGCATTTGATATAATCATGCTTGTCTGGAGTTTAGTTGGGGTTTTTTAAATACATAGACAAAATGATCTCTAAAATTAACATTGATTAAACAAGCCTCCTGATAGAGTTAGTAGAATAAAGCCATTTACTGTGGCTCTTTTGTTCCCTGTTGGACATGTATGACATGTTGGTTTAGAAATAAATGAATAATGGATACAAAACACATTCTTTTCTAGCAGGACTTTCAGAGCAGTTCCTGCATTGTAATTCTGACTGTTCAGTATGAATTCTTTGTCCTCCTTTCTGCTGCCTATAAGTGCTGCTTTTGATTTACATAGTAAATTGCAGTGTCAAACACATCATTTAAAAATAATGTAGAAAAATAATGTAGTTTTCACTTACTGTATATTTTTGCTAGTTTTTGAGCATGACTAGAACAAAGAGGATAAACATTTAGGCCCTAATTGAAGAGTTGATTATGTGAGTAACCTCCTTTGAGGCTGTCCTTCTGAATTCAGCCTTGGTTCTCTCAATGCCTCATTATATGGGTTTGGATGCCATTTACCATACTAATCTGGTTTGGTAGTCTGGAAAATAAATATGATATTATTTCCCTAGTTGTATTATGAGGATTGATGTCTATTTTTTAGTGAATTTGCTGTGTTTTAAACTGTCTAATCCCATGTGGATGCTACTTGTTTCTTGTTACAGTTTATTGAAAGAAAGGACAAAAAAGACCCAAGTTCAGCAACTAAAATTTTGACCGGAACTGATGATTATTTTTACTTGTAATAAGAGCAGTTAATTTATTGCAATATGGAATTAATTTTAAGCATTTTATAAAAATCTTTATAGTCATGCTAGAGTTGGTCTATGAAGCTTTGTTCTAGTTTAAGTAATATGAAGAACATACTTTTGAGTAAGAACAATGAATTTAGTGAGACGCTATAGAAATCTTATCAATGGGAGTGTAAGATCTGTTCAGCTGTCCTTGATACATTGGAAAAAATACAAAGGCTATTTTGTTTGTACAAAAATAAAAAGATTCTGCAAGCATTTATCTGCTGATGTATTGCCAAGAACCATTGTGTTCTGGCGGGACAGCTCCCAGTACCAAGCATTTTGCTTGGCTGTACTTGTTGAACCAAGTGAGCTGTAGGAGTTACCACACTGTTCAAGGATGTTGCCTAACCAAAATACAATAAAGTGCTTGTTGAGAGGAAAATAGAGGATTTTTTAAGGCATGTAGGGTTGTAATCTGACAGGTTACTGTGGAATCTAGGGGACCCTCAGGACTTCTTCAGATCATGTAGAAGAGAAGAGCTGAGCTGGCTGTGTAGAAAACATCTAATTTGGGCAAATAACTGCTCTATTACTTGAATAGTATTGGGCTGGTAAACCTTCCTGTTGACTGTAAGTGAAAATATTTCTATAGATAAGACCTCTGGGCATTTAAAATACACATTATACAATACACAGAGAGTTGAGTGGCATCAGGATTCAGGGTTTCATCCAGGACCTGGCTCTGGCTGTGAGCCTACTCTCATGGTTTTACAGTGAGAAATGGCCAAGTCCATTATTAGGTGCTAGAGTGACTTGGCAATGTTACCTTCAGACACTTCCATGTTTGGCTTTCTACCTCTGTGCTCTTTGAGCCTCACTGGTAGCATTCTCCTGACACAGGAGCTGTGCTTGACCTGCTTGTGATCAACATGTGAGCAAAGAGCAATAAATAAAATGAGACGGGATGTGGCATCTTGGTTTATTACATGGTCTCTAAATGTCTTTGCTCTGTGAAGCCTGGATGCCATGCTAAGTAAATTGTCCTGCCCCTCTTAGTCAGCAGTCTGGATTAATCCTTAATTACTTGAGCATTCAATGAATCTCTAGAAAAGTTAAAGTCACAATAAATTATTAATGTGATTCTTAGCTAAAGGAGCTTTTCTAAATGTTTCCATCAGTTTGGGGAATTTTCTAGGTGCTGAATCATATGTGTGGAATTCTTTCTATTTAGGGAGCTGGTATAGAATATTGCCTGTTATGTTTTTAACTTCTCTGAGTGCTTTATGCAAGTTCTCCCCTGTTTGCTGAGCTTGGCCAGTGAGCTGTGGGTGACTGGAAGCCCATGCACTATTTAGTGTGTGGCTGTGATTAACCCAGGGTTTCCAAGCATTCCAACAATGTACCTGCCTTTCCTTTATGGTAGCAAGAAGGCAATGTTTGCTCCTCCAGGATACTGGTAATGGTGTTTCCTGTCAGTGAGTTCCAGCTGTGCCCCTCTCCTAACTTAGACTGGGCTTTACACGTTCAAAGTACTGGCTAAATTTTGCAGTATCAGTGCAACAATGGGCTTCAGACAAAAAAGATTTTCAAATTGTATTTATATAGGCAGATAGAAGTGGAGTAAGCTGCTTTTAGTCTTTACTGTTAGCTGGGAGCAGTCTTTTCAATTAAAACAAAAATAGATGAGTTACCAACAATGGTTGGTATTTCTAATTTCCAAAACGCAAGACATTCTTATAGTTGTAATCCTCAAGGATCCTGATATGATTAACATTAAAATTAGTCTATAGAAATGGTACAGGAAAAGATTTTATTACAACTCAATGAAAAACACATATATACATACATATACATGGAGGTGCCTCTGTCTGTATTTCCTCACTCCCTTTTAATTTCAGGATACTTTCCTCCTATTGTGAAAGCTCAGCAATAACAGTTGAAAGTGCCTGCAGCAATAGGAATGGGTCATCAACTGTAGAATGTGGAAAACTGAGACAGTTTGGCAGCATCTCAGGCTCCAGTTGAAGAGTTCCATTACAACTTTGAAGTTTTATATTGTTTAAAATAAAGTAGACGATTAGTTGTTTAGACTGACTCCAAATCGGTTCAGCCTCACATCATCAAAACCTCATGCCTGAAACCCAAAATTCTGGAGTTGCAGTTAGGAGTTTATGCTGCAAAAGGCTGGTTAATTCTAACACAGTGGTCTGGCCTAATGCAGACCATACTGAGTTGTGTGAGCAGCAAAGCATTTTTGAACTGACTGAAGGCGAGTGATGGAACTACCTCTTTACAGTCATTTTCCCTTATGCAATAATTGGCTTCCCCTTGTTTAAAGTGGGGGTTGTGATTACAAAAGAGAATGGTTGTGACAGAATGGGTTTCTGCTCTGCCTGACTCCCCACTGGCATGTGTTCTGGAGTGAGCTGAGCCTTACACTAGGGCATAGTGAGCCAGAAGCACAGAAGGAAGCAGCTGCCTTCCTATAGTGCCTCACCTGAGAGGCCAGGCTAACTGAATTTCTGTTACATGGGGAGATAGGGAAAGGTGGTCAGCATGATGCTTGCAAAGATGTGCACAAGAAGTGCTTGAGCAGGCAAAAGGGAGGGGTGTGTATAAATATGTTAACATACTCTTCTGGAGACTGGAAACAGCAAATGGGATAGAGCTGTGAGTGATAATCTTGCTTTGGATAGTAGAGAACTGTACCTTCATGGGGAATCGAATAAAGGATACAAATACAGAAGAAAAAAACTAAGAGGAATAAAGGTCATTAAAATGGAATTTGGAGTATATGTGCAGGCTGTCTTTGTAGGATTTGAAGAACTTCAAATGTGGTATTTAATTTGTGATAAAAATGGTTAAATACTTAACTGTGTTCAAAATTTCACAGCAAATAGGTGTTAACTTTGAGTTAAGTACCATGTTAGGTTTGTACACAACTTGTCAGAATTGTTTACTGCCTGTACATTGCAATATGTGATACTAGACAAATACTTTGGCTATTCTTAGAAGTATCTACCATCATTTTGTTGTTCCACTGTAGATGTCTTATGTGTTTTGCTGGTGAAAAATGCAGTGTGTGGAACTTAAGTGTAGTGTAGTGTTTTAGCAGGATTTCAAGCAGTTGAACAATTTACAAGATCATCAGAATTTTTCTGCTGTTCCTGTTTAATTCTGTTTCTTATACAATGTCCGTAATTGTGGATCTGAGCTTATTCTAAGTGACATGGCTAACATCTGTCATGTGTGATTCTCCTTTCTGCTCCCTGGGAGGAAAATTATGTAAGGATATTTCAAAGTTTTTTCTTATTATTTTATTTTCATTTTATGTCTGCATTAAACACAATTATTTCACAGTATTCACATATACAGCCTTGTTTATGTAAGATTGCTTGCTTATAATAAATCACAAATAATGACTTCTCATCCAACAGGGAATGGACAGGCTATCCCACCATTGTGAACACTCTTATTTGCTAAGTGCATTGGGTTGCATAGCTTTCAAAGCATGGTGCGCCAAAGTGCATTTAATCACCTACAGCATGAAACCATTATTATTTTAATCCTGCAGTTTGATTTATGTGTTAGTTGCCTCCAGAGTTGTATCCTAAAAGCTGTGGTATTTTCACTGGAAGAGAGCTCCTCAGGCTCTCTATGGGGTGAGTTAATTGGGGAAGTGCTTTAAAAGAATGAAATAGAGTATATTTAATCAGCTGTAATAAGCATTTGCCTGACAATTAAGACTTTATACATCTATCTCCCTTTTTGTTGCTATTTACTTTCTGACTGTTTTGGCTAATTGTGGCTTTGACTTGCAACCGTTGCTTGTGGTGACTGGTTCATACTCACCAAGGAAATATATTTTCATTGTTACATCAAACATGAGTAATAATTTCAGGCTTGTGCCTGATCATTACAGAAGGCAGTGGTTTAATCCATAGGTTTCAAGGCTCTGTGGGAGTTAGTGCACAGTAAGCTGTGCTGAGAATTTGCTAACTCCATGGTGTAGCTGTTTAGGTGCTTTCATACCTGCAAAGTAGTGTGGGCCACTTTGCAGCAAGGTACCTTGCATGAAGGCACTGGTGGCTCGGGAGTGCCCACACAGAGACCTGGGGAAGAATGGCCAAGCCACTGCTACCTTGGACTGCAGTTTACTGCATATTAGCTTGTCCGTGTGGTGAAGCACCTGGTGAAGTACCCAAATGGATGAGAATTTTAACCCATCGCCACACTAGTGAGCATAAATGCCTTTATGCATACAGATACATGTTCCTTCTGTATTTGCTGTGTAAATATACTTGGTTAGTGCAAAAGCAATTATAGTGTTGCACATAGATAGTCGCCTGTTCTTTTTATTATAAATGGTGTATAAGAAGCTTAATCGGGAAAAATAGTCATGTAATATTTCTATCATATTTTGTGTTTTTGCAGTGAGAGAAAAACGCAAGAGTCTCTATATAAACCACGTAAGTGAAAATGCCTCGCTATGCAGCTTTCTCCTTGTTGTCTATATTATACAGTAAATGAGAGTTATCACACATCATTTCCACATTGCTGAGAGGGTGCTGATGTTTGTTCTGCATCGGGATCCTGAAGTATAGGCTTGACTATTGAGTTAGTGGAACAAATCTGTTGGTTTGAAGACAGTGTTACGCTCACAACCAGTGTATGTAGGTAACTGGTGTCTGCGAAAAAGAGCTGCACACACTGGTATGATTTTTAAAATTACTACAGATACTCTTGAAACTTTAGATTACCTTTATATGAAAGTTTGCATTGGCAGGGAGCTACAGCATTGAATATTTACACAGTTGTTCTGAAGTGTTGGTGCAAGGTAAATGTGGATTGACATATGCTACATGCTGAGTACAAAGATGGGGGTTTGATATGCTTGTGTACCCTGGGCATTTTTCAATTCATTTGTCTTCTGTTTGAATCAAATTCTCAGTGAAGCTGAGAGCAAATACCCTGTAGCCTGCTTTGGGTACAGGACCAGGCTCTTCACCTCAGTTTGCATTGTTTGTACTGCTGAAGCACCTGGAACCAGTGTGGTTCCAAGTATGTGAAGCCTTGTGTTGAAATATATGGAGTCATGGCTCAGTAAAATTAAGAAGGGAAAGAACTAATTGTCTACCAAATGCTATTTGCCTTTAAGGTGAATGGGGAGAAGCTCTCAAGTTTTTCTCTCTCTGGAAATATAAGCTGTCATTTCATTTTTATGACACTACAGCTGCTGAAACAAACATATGTGGTTTATACCCACTTCATCTCTTTGTGCTGAGGTGAACAGTTGTCTAGCTCCAGATAAACTGGATTGGGGCACAAATGCAGGTGGATTCAGCTGAATGCTAAAGTGAGGCTCCTAATTGTGATTCACTCCAGGGCTCACACCTGCAGAAAGAGAGGGAGCCATGAGGGCAGGCATGAACTGCTGTTTGGGGTGAGAGGACAGGACTGCTTCATTTGTTGATAGAACTGGCTGATGTTGAATATTTCTAAAACTGCATGGATTCCAAAGCAAGCTGAGATTTTCAGTTTCCCAAGAGTTAAGATTCTGAGAAGTCATGAGATACTATGAGGCTTACAAAACTGTCAAAGTTGTCCTCACTAGGTTAGCACATGTTTTTGGTCCTCATCTTCTATTTCCTTGTAAAACATTCCCATTGTTTATACTGTATGTGAGGGTAGTTGCAGAGCAGTCTCATTATAAAATTACTTGGAAAGTCAGTGTATTGGGTTCCTGTAAACTTAATAATGTGTACTCAGTACCAACCATTTCATTTGTAAAAATTGTGTTGTGAGTTCTGATTCTTCCAGAAGAAGAACAAAGATGACTATTACAGATGCTGCTGGAAGCACACTACAGCAAACCCTGGTATGAAGTGATATAAAGTGGTTTTAGGTTAGGCTGGACATATTGCAGAAAAGGGAAGGGTGATGAAATCACTGAGGAGTTGTGTTGTTGGGAGCTCAGTGTAGCAGCATATGCAGTTGATGTGCTAAGTGCTGTACCTCTTCTAAATTTGTTTTGGTTTTTCCCCCCCAAGTACCATTCAAAGTATTGGCTGAGGTTGCAGTAGTGTAAACGTCTCTCAGTGGTTTGCTGCTACCTTAAGTCTGACTTCTTTGTACTTATAAAGTACTTCTTCTGAACTACAAAGCTAAAAATAACTTTAATGAAGCAGAAGTCCTTACCATATCTGTGTCTTTACAAGTCAGTTAAGTTTTTTAGGCAGTACTCATAGATAAACTGTATTTTCAAACATGTCCTGTAATATTTAAGTTGTTTCTTTAGCACACATGGAGGTATTAATTCAGCACCTCCTAAATCTTCAGTGCTAAACCTGATGTACAAACTGGTTATCATTTTTGAAGGAGTAGCTGTGGCTTGTAACTAGAGACTGTTTAGGTTTTCAAACTGCAGGGAACCGTCATGGTTTTCTTAGACCACCATGTTGGAAGAAATTTAAGGAATTAGTTAGATTTAACAGTTGTATGTGACAAATGATGGGGTTTATTTACTTGGTAAAATGGCTTATGATATACCCTACTGACTGATCAGTTCCTTTCCACTGTTTCTCAGTGTGTGCTAACAGGAGCCACTCATATGTTTCCCTGTTGATGGTGTAGTGCTGAATCCCCACATCTGCTCTGGAAGAAACGTTCCAGAGGACATAAATTCTGTAGTGTTACTTTATCTTTTTTTAAAAGAATGCAGCTCTTTTTTTCTTTTGTTGTTTTTCCATATCATCTTCGCTGTTGCTGGTTTTTATGGTTATTGTCATTTTGTGATAAATAACTGAGATGAGCAACAAAATATTTTCATCTTGTTGTGCAGTATCTGCATAACTGGTTATTTTGCAGATAGAATTGAATTTCTCCCAAGTGATATGGGTGGATGGTTAGAAAGAGAAATATCAAGAAAAGCTGCTTTTTTTTTAACTGCTTGCCAAATTCTGTGTAGTAACAGATGAGAATAGTAATTTATACAAATGCAGTTTTGAAATATTACTTATGAAAAAAAATAATATTGACTCTTCCTCATTTAAAAATGCACTTTCTTAGCATGACCACACCACTGTTCTTTTCCTTTCTCGCCTGCTTTTGTTTGTAGAATATTTTGTTTGGCTGAATAGTTTCCTGTGAACCCCAAACACGAATGGTGGGTTCCTGCTTTGATTTGTGACACTTTGTCAAGGGCTGACAGTTGCCATGTTTCAGATTCACCTTGTCAGTAGGTGTGGTGGAAGAAGCCAGCAGCTGCTCTTTTTTGGGGGGGTGGGGAAAGAATGAAAGGAGGGAGTGAGAGTGCTATGGAGGAGCTGTCATCTCTCAGTCTTGCCACAGAGCCTGAGGAGACAGATGACAGGTTGGAATGGTGCTGGAAGTTCCCTACCTCCAATGTACCTGACCTGTTTGCTTTCCTTCAGCCTGTTTTAATTCCTAAGCAGTTGCAGCAGACTCTGCTTCTCTTTCCCATTGCACTGGCAGTCACTGTTTTTTGTTATTTATGTGGGTTTTTTATGCTGCCTTGGTGCATGTCTTTTAATCTGCACATGTCTTTTAATCTGCTTAGTCAAGCTGCTGAGAGGGATAAAGATGCAGACTGAGATAGGGGAGTTTCCTTTCTCAGAGAAGAGAGATTGCATCAATATCTCTGCCTGTACAAGAAAAGCAAACAGGAAGACAGACACATTTTGTGTTTTTAGAGGAGGTGGTGGAGAAAGAGCAAATCTTTTATTACTATTGCAGTAGCTTGTTCTTTTTACTGGGTTTTTTGTAGAGGAAGGGAGCAGGGGTGGAGAGGAAAAAAAATGCTGTTTTCTGTTTCAAGTTTTTCTAGAAATTTTCTCTTTTGGACAAGGAGAAAATTCTGTTAGCCCAGGTAATTCTTTCTTTTCTAGGCAAGATACACTCTTAAAATGAATATGTGTTTATGAGCAGTAATACCCCTTAAAAATCAAGAATATTTTTCACATACTGATATTTCTGAAGGAAGGTAAAGGGTAAGAAAATGAAAAGAAAATAAATAGAAGTAATGTCTCATTTTTGCATATTTTTTTTTATTCTGGAGCCTCTTTGCCAGCCTTGTAGCAACAGCATCCTTTCATCATTGTGTTTTTGAGGGGTCTGGACGTGGCTTCCACTGTCTGCTACCTGGCAACTGGATGTTCAAATGCCAGCAAAGTAATACTGTTTTTATCATTCTAAGTAGAAAAGTTAATGTCTGTGTGTAGACCAGATTTTTTTTTTTCATCATCCTGGGGAAAAGTTACTGGACAACACTTATGTCACAACCCTGGTCCATGTAAGTGACCCTGTGGTGATTCACATCAGGGGAAGCTTCTCCCCAGACACAATACTGGGGACTTGCAGAGAACAGAGGGGTCTTCTGCTGTGTGTGGTGTGGTAGGATTGTTTTCTGTGAGCCTTTTTGCATGCTTGGAGTGATGTATTGCACTTACTCCTATATAGCCCCCAAATTTTCTTGTCAGATTGAATAAAGAGGCTGTTCTGCTTCCCTGTTGTAAAACTAATGGACATGTGACTGATAATCAAACACTTTCAACTAGTGATTAATGAGTAAATAAGATACATGCTGAAATGGGAACACAATCTGAAAAGAAGTTTAATCTGTGAAAGCAAAGCACAACATAAAACATGAAATGTTGTTTTCAAGTGGACTGCCTGAGGCTGACTGTGTTGTAAAGACTGAAAATTGCTGTCCAAATTTCTTAAGATATTTTATTTGACATTCCTTACTTGAAGAGAAGAACGAGATAAACTGGAATATAGATTAGAAGCTTCTCAGGTGCTCTTGAAGTTCTCCTAGAGATTGCTTAATGTGGTCTTTGCTCCTCTCCATTGCAAAATCACAAAAATGCTGGTCTAGAGGGGGCCTTTATCGGCCACCTGGTCCATTTAGCAGATTCCCTACACTGATGCCATTCCTAATAGATGCAGCTTAAGATTCTTTCCAGGCATCTAGTAAGTTAAAATTAACAGGTTTTCTTCAATGGCTTACCTAAACTTACTGTTGGAAATGTGTTTTTTCCAAAGTCTTTTGATTGCTTCTTCTTCTGTCCTCTAGGATGAAGAATTTTACCTCTCCTGTCAGCCTCAAGGCACTAGGTTGTATGAAGTGATAAACTTTTTTATGGGAAGAAACAAAAGCTAACTTTTGAGTTAGAATGAGAACATGCAGGAGAGTTCTTTTACAAGGGGCTATGTAATGCTTGCTTTGCTGGGAGTGTAATAAAGCTCCTCTGGTGAAATTGCACAACAGTAGGAATTACATGCTTTGTAAATATAAGCCTTTTAGCTGATCTTAACATTCAAATATTTAGTCTTTAACATTTATAAAGCAGGGTGCTTTATCAGTGGTTAAATAGGGCCTGCATGTGCTGCACAGGAGTTTATGGGTGATTGCTGAGCCCCTCAGGAGCTCAGTGGTTTGCTGAAATAATTTTCTATAGTTGACATGAGTAAGGACAAATTTTAAAAGCCACAAACTTGCAAGTACAGGTCTATTCTAAGCTAGGCTAGTTTTGGACATTATCAAACGTTGGTGAGGCTAATCAACTGAGAACAAAGTTGAATTGTGAGAATCAAGGGATATTACTTAAGATAGCTGGACTGAATGTTCTTTTAATTGTAATTTTTGGAAGAGGAAGATGGACATACAATGGTGTAGTTTCCTATTGCTTTTCTTCTGGTGAATATATCTACACCAAAGGTAGATAATTTTGCTGTATTGACATTATGCAAGATGAAAATAATGCAGAGCTTTGCAGAGCCGTGCAGAGAATTGTGTTGCATGGCTTGCTTGATTTTGGAAGCACTTTTTTGACCTGTAATATCATGTTTCTTCTGTGAAAAAATGTTGTCAAAACTAAATCATGTCCTGAAGCAACAGAAGATCCTCAAGATAGGAACATCCCTTTTCCAAGTCAGAAGCAGTTCTGGTATATTTGCTTACTGCTGTAATTTGGCCTCATGTGCACTTTTATGTGCCAATTTTGTCTTTTAGCATCTTGGCCAGCCTCTACTGCTTGGAAGCTAATGGGCATGTCTGCACAGACGGGTGCAAGCAAGCCTCAGTTTTTCCATGGGGGAAAATATTGTTTAATAGGACCTTTTAAAATCATGCACTAAGTTACACCTGGTTCACAGGAAGAAGAGGCACTACTATCATTATTTAGTACAGAAGCTCCAAATTTTCGTTTGATGGAAAAGTGCAAAGGAGCCCTAGGAAAGGCTGATGCTGCTTTGCCAAACTGGGAGCTGACTGGCTGAGGGCCAGCGCCGGTACAAAAGCTGTATAGCTTCATTAGGGGAGTGTTGTGCCCAAACAAACAAATCCTGCTGAATATCAGGGCAGAGAGCCACCTTAGTGCTGCTGAAGAGGCCGGGGCTGGCCCTTCTGGTCAATTCTGAGTCTGGGTTTTGGACAATGTGTACCATACATTACATGTTTTACACAAAACCCCTCTGAAGTACCTACTTTCACAAAAGAAATAGTTACATTTCATCTTTCCCCGCAAATTTAAATTTAATTTCAAAGTGATGCTTCCTGATAGAAATTAACTCTTTTGTACATTTTCAATTGGGAAAAAGTTAGGAATTCATTGTGATTCCTTTCGAAGCAGGTACCTAGAAGCAATTCTGCAGTGTTTGTATGATTTTGATGGCAAACTAAGCTATTAGACTTTGATAAAATGTTTAATGTAAACTTCAAGTAAAAACCTGTAGTTCAAGCATCTTAAAACACACAGGATTTGGAAAATTGGAAAGTGTCAGGATGAAGCTGGAAGAAAACAAAGCAGTGATATTTGCTTAGTACTTGCTGTGCAAGGGGAAAAAACTGCTGGTCTTAAGAGCTAGGAACACCTGCATTATTGGAAACCTTGATCTCTTAGGGCTTTTTCTGTAACACATTCAAAAACTTAACAAGTTATAAAGCAGATTTTCCTGCCCTACATCTTTTCCTGTTAAGAAAGAAATTCCACAAAACACCTATTTTGTATTCATTGTGACTTATAATGTCAGCATTTCCTTGTGAATGTCTTTGGTTGAAATGAGAAAAATAGCAACTCTTTCTGGAGTAAAGAGCTACAAATCCTCTCCACCAAATGAGGGAAGATTGGTCCAGAGTTCATCTCAAGAGCTTGTTCGGTCTGGTTTCTTGTCCAGGAGCAGAAGTCTGCATCTAAGCTATTGCTAGCATATGTTTGTTTTATCTCCTCTTTACAACTTTCAGTGATGGAGATTCTATCACTGCTCAAGTCATTTAAGTTATCCCTGCTATTAGAAAAAGGTGGTGCCTTGGGTTTTTTTTTTGCTCTCGCCTCTTCTCACACTTTCATGTCCAATCTTAATTTTCCACAGTTTAATATAAGCCTGCTCTTTCTTAGCCCATCCACAAGGGTCATGGAGAACAACATCTTCTTTTTTGGAACCCCCATGTCAACATGACTTTAAGGCCATTATTTTTGCTTTCTTCCTGGAGAAAACCTTTCCAGCCTGCCAGCTTTCCCTTGTAAAACAGGTTTTTCAAATCTCTGATTAATGTTGCTTCTCTGTCCTCCAGCCTCTCTGAAATAAATTCATCTTTCTTGAAATACAGTGTCCAAAAACTGGACATAAAATTCCAACTGAGCAGAGTGGATGAATGCTTCACTCTCTTGCATACATGGTAACTCTATAAATTCTGTTCATATATTGCATTTTTTAAAGAAAAATGTCCTCTGCAAGTTAATATCATCTGCAAAGACAATAGAAAATACTTTGATACTGTGATCAAAGTGATTGCTCAATATTTTATGTGGCATAGACTGGACATCTGTGGAATGTCCCTTACTTCAACCTTCCAATATGAAAGTGATCCCTGGCTGACCAGAATATAATTTTCCAAGTAGTTTTTACCTGCCGTGTTTTTCTTGATTTGCCCTTTGGGAATTTTATGTGAGGTGAAGTTGGAAGTCTTGCTGAAGTTGAGAGGTGTTACATCTATGGAATCTCAGCTTACAGAAAGGTACAGAAATAGTACTGCTGGTACTCAAAATACATGTAAAGTGAGTCCCACTTCATGTCACTTGAATTGCTTTTAATTAGTAAACATTTGTAATAGCAGAGATTGTCAAGGCTTCACATGTGTCCTGTGCTCATTTTTGCATATGAAGATTTACAAAAGGAGGTGTACCAATCTGTCATGTTCCCCATGCCAGCCTTATGGAGGGTTAGAGCCTCAGAGGGATCTCATTAGAGGGTTTGGCTAATTTCTCCAAAAGTTCTATAGTCATTCTCAGCTCTTCTGTTTGTTTTGGGGTTTGTTTGTTTGTTTGTTTTTGTTTTGTGGTTGTTTTGTTTTGTTTTCCTTAATTAGAGCCTCTTTGACTTGTCTAAATGGGAGCATTTTTGTGGTCAGCTGTGATGGATTTGGAATACAAAGGCATTAAGCTCCTGTACAGTTTTGGTCATGGACTTATCCCATTGAAATGGACACAGAAGGGAGTTTGTAGGACAGTGCTGAATACTGAGCTGATGCTCAGTAACCTTTTTTGTCCTTTGCAAGGATGGAGAAGTTTCCTGTGCAGCATTTTATGGGGGCTCAGAAAATTCTGTTTGACTGAACTGTGGGACTTCAGGTGTCTCCCAGCTTAGTCAAGATAAAATATGAAATGCGGGGCATTTTCTAGCAACTGGAAAAGGCAGAAAATCTCTTACCTGCTGTGTCATATAGCTGCAGTTGGACATCAGAGTAGAAGCTGGGAATGTTGATCTCCCAACAGGTCAGTCATTCACATGGCACAGGTGTGTGTGTATTTACCCAAGGGTGTAGGTTTATACTTGGCACCACTCTTCTGACCGGGAGAGGTGCTTCTTCCTGCCAAGTTGTTGTGAACAGAAAGTGAGGCATGAGACACCACGTATTTTCCTGAGGTGTGAAAAGTTCCCAGCCTAACAAAGTGTGATGTGGGCTGAAAATCCAAGAAGAATTCTGTAATGTGGTAGTTTCTGAAATAAGGTNGGGCCATTAACACAAGATAAGAGAAACACTGCCCCACTCAGTTTCAACAGCCCATGAAGATGGTGATGGAATCACTTTGGGCACATCTTACATTTTAACCTAGGACAGTGCATTGCTCTAATTATTGATGTGTGTCAAATATAGAGTGCTGTTTAAGAAAATTTAAATCTGATAGTGGTGTTGCCGCAAAGTTATTTTCTCTTTTTTAATTGTGCTTTCCTTGAATGAATCCGGTATATTTATCTTAAATTTTATCAAAACCTTTAAAGCATGTTGGCACTTATTATGCAGAAAGAAAACTTTCCATGTGTTGTTGTTTGTTTTTTTTTTTAATAATAATTTTGAGATGTGTCTACATCTCCTTTTTTTTCCCCAGCCACTATAGTCCCATTTTTGTTGTTTTCAAGTTGCTTTGCCTTTATCATGCCTATGGAAGATACTCAACAGACTAATGCAGGTATTTAAACTAAACTGTGGTAGAATAAGAGCTATGAATCACCAGTCTCCTAGTAATTCTCTCTGTATACATCAATGCTGGATAATAAATTTTATGGCATTAGTATTCACAGTGCTTCTAGTTTTTCTCTTTCTTGCTTAACATACAGTAGCTTGGAAGGTAGATGGATTGTCAGCTTCCAAATATTACAAAGTGCCTTTCCAAAGTCCTGAAGGATTTTTGAAAAGATGTATTTTTCATTTTCTTGGTAAACCTTTTCACTTCCAAGAAAAGCAGTTCAGCCACCAATTTTATTGGTCAAGTGAAGGACCTTGATAGAATTTGTTGGTAAGCTTTCAGATAATTTGAACATACTGTTTCTACAGTTGGAGCAGCTTCAGAAGATGCTGTGTTTTTTCTCAGTTAACAGGAGACTTCGTGTGTTTTTTCACTCTTAGCTGTGAAATACAGAACCATGACTTAGATGGGTGTAGGTTTTACCAGGAGTCAGTCTGTCTGTGTAATGAGTGCTGTTAAGAAGTCAGCTGCCTATGGAAAGCAGAGCATTGGTGAGCTGATGGGTGCTGGCACTTGTAATAATATCTGTTTTGGAAATGGGTCAGGGGAAGATGTACTGAGGTAGGAGTCACAGAACCGTATCCTGGATACTCTGTGGCTTTGAGCTGGTAAATACCTGTGAATTCTGCTGATGGTGTTGACATTGGTTCTCCACTGAAACACTGGAAACAACATTAATTGTTAGATTAATTAAAATTTCCATGTTGATATGCCAACTGAATTTTAAACCTATTCTGTTGTGAGTTAGAAGTGACTGAGCTTCACTTTGCTGACATAGGTTCTTGGTCAAGTTATTTGCTAGTGTGGATGGAATAAGCAAAGATAGAATCAATGAGGATTAAGGACTTTGGTAGATATTAGCTGATGTGATTGAAACTGTTCTTTTTACCCTAGTGGAGCGCTGGCTACTCTTAAACCGCTGATGGAGAAGCTCTCTCAGCAAAAAATGTTTAGAAAAAAATAGTGTTCTCAAATGCCAGACTTTTGGCTGAATTTTCCAGTGTTTTTCTGTGGTAGTGTAGAAAAAGGATTGAAATATATTGAAAACCTTTTCTATTAAAAGAGGGTTCTTTTTGTATGCTTATGTTCTTCTGTCCTTTGATTAGTTTTTGTCCTTTCTGATAACAATCTATTATTGATGAATTATTTTTTCTGAATTCTCCTTATTAATTTAGTAGTTCTACTGTAAAGACCTCTTTCCCGTGCTTCATTCTGCTAGGGGCTTTTTTTTTTCTGCAAGCATGGTTTTATATCTGTTGCTAAACCAATCTTCATTGCTGACACAATTTCTTTTTCACTCTTCCATTTACTCTTTTGGAATGAGGACAGAAATATAGGTCTTTTTCATCTTTGCTTTCCAAGTGTATGTATGTATTTGAGTAAGAAATTGTAGAAAAAATTTTGCATGGTTTTGGGGAAAGAGAAATGCAAGGGATTTGGGACTTGAGAGCATTAACAAGTCTCAGGCAGGGATTTTTGTGACTTTTGCACTGTTAATTATTTCTGAACTTTCTGAACTGCTTCCAAATGCGGTCATGTTACTGTGTGCATCATTATGAGAGACAGAAATCTGTCTTTCTTAAATTCTTACATCTCCCCCCAGAAATGCTTTGGTATTACATAATTGCTATTGTTCTTTTGCATGTGTTTCATAGCATCCTCCTGGGCAGTTGAGAAGGAAGTACAGTTCCTGCTCCACTATTTTCCTGGATGACAGCACGGTCAGTCAACCAAACCTCAAGTATACCATCAAATGGTGGGTTTTACAATTTATTTATTTTTACAAGCACTTACATTTTATGTGTGTTTTTATGTATACATATTTCTGAACCATTACTAAGCAGACCTCAAAGGTTTTCGTTTTTGAAGTAATAAATTCATTTAATCAGTCATGGTCCAGAGTTACTGGGTGATGTCTTAGATGAGCATTTTGAGTTTCACTGATGTCTTTTTACTTCTAGAGAGAAACAAAATTGATATTTGTAGAGTGTAGTTCTTTACATTTTGTACAGTAAGGGGAAAATAGAGACCAAATGCTCAGGTATTATATGCTCTTTGTTAATGGTTGCTGATAGCCTCTCTTGAGCTGTCTGTAGGTTGGTTACCTTGGTGTATGCAAATGCAAAACTTAATTAAGACAGTATCTCTGCTGCAGGGATGTTCACAAGAGAGAGAAATCTATTCAGACTAACACATCCAAAAGAGTTTCTAATGTTGGTCCCTAAGACAGTCTTTAATATTTCTGTTAAAGGAAAAAGAGGAGAGAGAAGAAAGGTTTTGTAGTTAAAGTGAAGCCTGATTCCTCGTCAGCTCTTTCTGCCTGGAATATAGTCTTGCTTTTCTTCAGAGTTTCTGTCTCTAGTGACTTAAAAATAGTTCTGATTAACACTTGAAAAAGGTTTTGCATTTCTGAGGTGTTTGGGGGTTTTTTACCTCCTTGAATCTCATACTCTACTGCTCTAAAATCCTTTGTATGCAGAATAAGTGCAGCATTTGGGTGGGTTTTGGATCTCTGTTTGCATCAGAAGTTGCACAGCTTGTGGGAAGAGGAGATGAATTCATCTGCAGCAGCCAGGAAGCATTTTCAGGAGGGTCACAGGGCTGATAGAAAGAAGCCTTGTGAAGGAGCAGCACACAGAAGGACGAGGTGGTGGTGGGGAGAAGGGTGGTGTGTTTGGGACAGACTCAGGTGCAGGGTGGGGGGCAGAGCTGTGGAGAGCAGAAGAGCTGGAAGAGCCAGCTCTGGGATCAGGTGGGAATTGTGCTGCCAGCCTGGGAAGGGTTGGAAGCTGCAAGGGCTCAGAGGGCTTGAAAAGGGACTAGAGAGGGTGAGAAACTGAGCTCTGGCACACAAGTCTCTGCATCTTCTGTCTGGCTGCACATTTAACAGGTTGAAGGGTGAGGAGATTGTAGGATTATTGCTTTTGTAGCACAACTTCATTTCTTTCCCCACACCTTGGAGTCTCTGCAGGAGAGTGACTATTGCACACAGGTAAATCTAAGAGGGAGGCATTTTGCTCAGTTCATTTATCTCTTCTGGGTCGTGTTATGCACTGGTGTGTTTAAAATATTACTGTATCCACTGCAGCAGGAGGAGTGGCTGGGGTAGGGTGATGGAAAGCTCCATAATCATAATTTCTGCACTCTTAGTGCCAGCTGAACCAGCATATGATAGAATGAAACTTGGATGAGTTACTCTATTACACCCCTGAGAGACTTTCAGATTCTGATACAGATTTCTAAATAGTAAATATTTTCTAAACTTAAGTTGACATTTTGTTACAAAGGCAACCATATGGACACCAAGCAGAGCTGTGCACATAGATTCTTGCATCTGCTTCCATAAAGTGAACTGGAGCTTCAAGTGTGTTCCTAGGGGCATAATTTAAAATTTAATTTTAGGAATAATTCATTTTGTGAATAGCTTTCTGTCAAATTCATTCATAAATGCAGGTTTTTCATGTGTTCAGTCACAACTGTGGCCTTTAAATGTCCATGGTACACACTGTCTCTTGATTCCTTAAATATGTGTCTGTAGAAAAAGGTCAGATTTAAAAAGCACTTATGGTCTAAGAACTTCTAATGTATCCAGGTAAAAGCTCATAAAAATTTAGTAAAATATATTTTAATGGAGAAAAATATTTTCTACTGTATGGCTGTTCGAAAAAACCACCCAATCAGACCTGAAATAATTTAAAATTCTACTAAAGTTTTAACTCAAACATATTATTTTCCTAACGTGCAGTATCTCAGTTTTCATGTAAAAATTCTGGAATAAAATCAGAGAGCAATCAATTGACTCTTAAAAGGTCTTTTAGGGAAAAAGAAAGGGAGGAGTTTTGGATCAGTGTAAGACATAAGCATCTTACAGTGAATCACTGACAAAACATAATGGTCTACAATGAGTTCCCTCCCCCATCCTCTTTCTCCTTTAGCTTAGATTGGTTTTATGCTACTGCAGTAAGTAGGGAGAGGGCTGGCTCGGCTTTATTCTTCAATAAAAATGTATTATGAGTAAAGCATGAGCTGGGAGTTGGAAACTGTAGAATAATAATAAGAATCCATGCTTTAATTTTGTTCCATCTCAGCTGTGAATGAGATCAGTTAGTTGTGTATGTAATGAAAATCTTAACTTTCTGTAAATATCAGGACATTTTTTGTGTGTGTGCTGAATATAAACAGGGGTGCTTTGGTGTGTGGTTGAGAGTAGGGGAAATGCATAATGCAGTAAGTTATTCAGGGAGTCATCTTTCCTGAGTTAAAGTAAGTAACTTGATGCCATAAAACTGTAGGAGCGTGGTATTTGAGTTTGAGCTGCTGTTTGAGCAGCTGCATAAAGACAGACACAAGCAATGCATTTAAATATACAATCATAAGCCAGTGGTGATTAAAAGATTTCATGTTAACCTGGCAGCAAAACTAAAGAGAATATCCAATGCCTGTGATGCTTTGTCTTCCCCCTTGGAAGTCAGTAGGAGTTTAATCATTGAGTTCAGTGGAGTAGGGCATTAACTGGAAAGTATGTGCAACTCAATACATGAAATACAAAGATTATTGTAAAGTACTTAATTACTAGTGAAAAGGATGTAGTTGGAGTGTACAAAACAATTATGAAATTGTCTGTTTACAGCAGTTTTCCTGATAACTAAGAGAGAATAAAAGAAAATAGGCTGTTGACCATATACTGTTTGTCATGCTTTGTGCTAGGTTTTAAATTTACATCTAATATGACAGAAAATATAATATGGCAGTCCTGAGATATTAACTCTGTGTTTTTCTTTACAGTGTAGCTCTTGCAATATATTACCACATCAAAAACAGGTATGTGAATTATGGAATCTTGTACTGAAAATATCTTTCATTGAAACAAGTGAACTGCTTAAACCTTAAAAATCTATGCTTAATTTCTTTAAAAATGTTTTTGAGTAGTAGTTTTCTTAACTCCCTTGCTAGCAATAAGAAACACACACATTTTCTATATATATAATTTTACTTAGAAAAATTAAACTTGGAGGATTAAGTACCATAAAAAATGGAAGTACAGCTCAACATTAAAAAGTTCTGATGATTCAGTGTTTGGTTTTATATGCACTGGGCACTTCTGCAATTGTTTATATGCATTGGGCACTATGTTGCAATTGCATGTAGAAAAATCTGAATAGTTTCTTTCAGTTTTATATTTTTAGCTGCACCTTTGTGAAGTTGGCTGGGCATATCAGTGATCAGTTAGGATTTTGAAATAAAACCCATGAATTATAAACTAAGAGCGGTACTGTGAACAGATATAATTCAAGATGCCTCAGAAACAGAGCAGGTCCTGGTTTATCTCTCCTGGTGTTGTATGTTTTAGATCTCTACTCAGTCAAGTTGATTGAAATTGAATGGAAAAAAGGTTGTCTAAAAAGTAACTTGGCACATACATGAGTTTTCTTCATGTTGAATTGTGCTTTTGTATCTTAAATTCCCTGTCCTCATGATACGTCACAGTATCCTAAAATAATATTTCCTGACATTT
This sequence comes from Pycnonotus jocosus, assembly GCA_013400435.1. Classification (NCBI taxonomy): domain Eukaryota; kingdom Metazoa; phylum Chordata; class Aves; order Passeriformes; family Pycnonotidae; genus Pycnonotus; species Pycnonotus jocosus. The sequence continues at coordinate 48,904 of VWYP01008646.1, read as the reverse complement.
CTAAGGAGAGGTTGTATAAATAATTCAAGTGACTTTTGTGCCCATGGTTTTTCAATTGGCCTTTTCAGAGGACTTGGCTTAGATCTTAATTTATCAAGCCATTTAGATGTTTTTTCTTCTGGACTATAAGAAGTCCAACTAGAACAAAAGGAATTACTCATGAGTTTAAAGTTCAGCTGGTACGTCATTCGGGACCATGGTTCAGATCACTGCAACCCATCACACTTCTTGAAACAAGGCTGACATCTCAAGAGAAACCTTTAAATGTGCATAAGGGCAGAAAGGCTTAGGGTTTGATTCCTGCTGAAAGCTCTTAGAAGACTTTCCAAGACATCAGTGAGCCTTGGACTGAAACGTGGTAATATATAAAGCAAAAGTTGGAGTGAAGTCTTCTCTTGAACTTTTAATCTCATTTACCAGGAAGTAAGGCATGAGTGGTCATGCTTGGATTACTTGTTTATCCATCTGTGGTTCCTTTTCCCCCCTTTTTTCCTTGGTCTCTGGATTAGTTTGGTTAACTAGTTGATTTTTGCACTGCTTGACTAAATAATGGAGATCTCAAAGATAATCAGACTCCAAAGTTTTGTGGAAATAAATTATTAAGAGCTCTGCTAAGCATCATGCCAGCCGAGTAAAAGGCTTGAGAGAATCAGGCACATTAGAGACTGCAAAGTGTATAAAACCTCAGTAAGAGCTCAAAAGTGAGCAAGGAGAATCCAGAGCCAGGGGCATCCAGAGCCACAATATGCCAGGCTTGCTTTATGCTGATTGCCATGTCAGAAATAAATTATTCCCATTCATGGGCTTGCAGAGCCTGATGCAAATTTGACCTACAGCTGGTAGACAGAGAGACCAAACCTTTATAAAATAAAGAATACTGGGTCAGCATCTTGGAAACAAATGCATTCTGACTGCTACTTTCTTGGGAGAGTTGCTATCTGTCCTTTCACTTTCGGGATGGAGAGGTGATTTATTCAGGAAACTGATTGCTGCTGCTTTCCCTGGAATGTGCCTGGGCTGGGGAAGGGCTGTGCCTGCACTTGGGACACACAGTCTCAGCCGTGATGCTGGAGCCAGGCTCACGTGTGCCAATTAGCAACCCTGAAATGAAGGATGTGAAACAACTGTTCACTCTTGGGTTGTCTCTGATTTAGGAATGGAGGGACAATGTGATAACAGCACTCAGTTGTGCTTGCTGCTGGGACAGCAAGAGCAGAACATATGTTCTGTTTCCTGCTATTATAGGCGAAAAGGAAGTTGTTGACGTATGTGGGAGATTTGGGTTCATTATGGGGGATGGGGAGTATGAAACCACTGTGACTCTTTGACTCAAGGTTCATTTTGACAGAAAATGAGTCAAGTATCTGCTTTTCCAGAGAAGAATTCTTTTTAAACAGTAGTTGGTAGTAGTTGGTCCTGTTCTCCTGCATAGGAGACTTAAACCAAAATTACTTCCTAATATTTCAAACTCACCAATCTAATTTATGTGAGAAGGTACATGAAATATAATATTTCTTCACATGTTTCTCACATCTCATTTGATTGTAACATTCCTCCCTTTCCCAGTGTCTCCTATCATGATTATACTGATCAGTTTTATTCGTTTTGTTGTCTTAGCTATTCAACAAGTGATAAAAAAGCTAAACCCATCTTTTTTTTGGAGGAATGCATAAGCATTGGTGAATTTGCCAAAGAAATAAAATAAACTCCAGCAAACTAACCATGAAGAATGCTTGGATAATCAGTAGATGGTCCATTTTTGAAAAAGTACAGTGTGAATTGTAGTGAAGACAAAAACCTCTCAAGTTTGTTTGTTTTTTAATAGATTTTTGAGAGCAGTCATGTGTGACTTCATAGCATACAGCAGCTACAACCTGAAGAAATAAAATAGGAAGTTATTTCCATTTGCATTGTGAAGTGACATAGTTTACTATAGCACACCAGTCATTTCAGGGAGACTACTTCTGCATTAAAATACTGGCTTTTAGGTAGGGGTAAAACAGTCTGGCCTAGAATCCTTGCTGATAGGAATTTTCTAGTAATTACCTCAGTCACCTCAGTCCAGGGTTTTTTGTTTGTTTGGTTGTTTTTTTTGGTTGTTTGTTTTAATTTAGGTGCTCTTTTTAATATTGAAAATGTTTATTTCTAGTGTTAGCCTCCATTTTAGTAGAAAAATGGCACCTTCAGATATTGACTCAAATGTATTTTGCAGACATGAGTCCAGTGTAAAACTTGTGGTTTGTCTGAGAGACATGTGCTGCTGAGTAAAGATAGAAAATATATTCAGTAGTTTGTTTCTTAAGAACTGTGTGATCAGGGTACCAGGGATGCTAAAAATAAAGATAGGATTGTAATAAGTAAGTCACATGGATGCATCTGTCCAGAAGTGCCAGTTCTGGTACAGTTATATTTCTTGATTTTGTGTTTGTTAGTGTCCTTGCCAAAGTCACATACAGCAAAAGTCTTACATTGCATTGTGGATGTTAGGCTTGTGAAGTTGCACCAATGTGCATGCTGATACTGAGCTACAGGGGTTTCAGAGAAACACCTAATAAAACCAATGAATAGGATTATTATTTTGTCAGATTTTTTTTTTGTACGTGCTTCTTCTGGCTTTCAAAAATCATTAGTACAATAGGGTTTTTCAAATAAATTTAAAGTGAAGTATGTATGTGTTAACTAAAAGATTACTGTAAAAGGATTATTGCATATTAGTAAGTGTTTACAATGTTGGTAATAAAGGAGTAAGAGGAGTTGAGAGATTGCAGGGGTGGACATGATTAAGTTAAAAAAAGGAGAAAAGGAGAGTAAGCTGGGCTGATTTTACCAAGTTTGTAGTATTTCTTAAACCTCACAGTGAAGAGCACAACAGCTTTATATCTTGGGCACTGAAAGTTTTAGCATGCTCTGTAATATGAATTTCATATTGCACGAGGCCTTATGGCAGAGTGGGTCCAACCTCTGTTTGAAAATCACATTTCATCAGTGTTTCTAAGCACCCCCCCAGCATGGGGAGTGTTGGAGTTTTAATGGTCCACTTGTGTCTATGAGGGTTGTGTGCTGCTGTGTTCAGATAATGACAGTGCTTTGGTTTTAATGCTTTTTAGGGACACAGACGGAAGAATGCTCTTAGATATTTTTGATGAAAACCTTCATCCCCTTTCGGTAAGTTCATCTGCCTCTTCTTCCCTTTCATGTGAACTGTCTTTTTTTTTTTTTCTGTCTGCTTCGTTTTGTTTCAGTCACCTATTTGGAAGTATTTCTTCCTTAGAAATCCGAAGTGCCACCAGACTACGACAAACATGACCCGGAGCAGAAACAGATTTACCGCTTTGTCCGGACGTTGTTCAGTGCTGCTCAACTGACTGCTGAATGTGCCATTGTCACCCTGGTGAGTGTCTGAGGGATGACATCAGCCATCTGACAGACACAGTTTTGTTCTCTGAAGTTGTGTTTGTGTGATTTAATAGATGTAGGTGCTGCCAGGGAATTTTTTCTCACTATGGAGATGGAGGAAATTTCTTGATGGGAAGAGATGCCACAGTTCGTTTGCATGGGCAGAGTAAGTGAGGAAGAAGAGGTTGGGTAATATGTGACACAAAACCTGGCATCCTGCCATCACAGAGTGAGAGCGTTATAGGCCACCAAGGTGACTGATAGAAAATGCAGGTGGCATAGGTGGTCTGAACATGAGGGAATGTTAAAAGGAGAAGGCTTCAGCTTCCAGGGGATTTGCTTTGTCTCGCTGTAGCTCCCAAGAGAGACGTGGGAACAGCTGTAGGTGATTTGATAGCACTGATAAGGATTGATGGGCACATGAAGGATTCAGTGAGTGACCAGGACATGTTTGCTCTCTTCTGCTTCCACCATACTTGTTCATAGGATTGAACAATTGTACTCAAGTCTGAAGTTGAGCTACTTAAAAATAGCACAACACAAAAGAAGGTTCAAATTTTCAGCTGGTGTGGATCAGCATAGCACTGTGGATTAAAAGAGCTAAAGTGATCTCCACCAGCTGGGAATTTCTTAATTTTTTTGAAATTTATATCCTGCCAATTCTGACAAGTCTCTTCAGCTTTAAGGCACAATTTTGGCCACATTCTCTACTTAGAAATTTTAAAATAATAAAATGGTTTTTTACCACTACAATATGTGGTTTCATAACAGCTTAGTTATGCATTTTAGATGGAAGAAGGGGAAATTGGAGAAGGTGAATTTTGAAGCCCAGGCCTACTCATTTCCTCTGTTAATCTATTTCCCTTGGCTTCTAAGATTAGTTGGCAGGCTTTTTTCCTTCAGACAGTCAGAATGAATTGTACTAGCCAGTAAAGAACAGGAATATGAGAGAAATAGGACAAGAAGCACTCTACAGTGCTCCACCCTTCCATTTTGTAGTTTTACTCTACCTAGTTGCTTGACACAGCCAATATTTTTCTGAAATGACATTTTGCCTGTCTCTTTTACATAATTCTACTAAGTGCTTATCCTTCCTTTTCTTCCTAAGTGTTTTCTGCTGGAGACAAAATTAAGTTGTGTGAATCAGTATGTGCTTCTGTTATTTAATTAACCCACTGTCAAATACCTTGTTGTATTTATCTGTTACTCAATCCTAAGTTACTTGATCAATGAGGGCACTGTTTAGTACAAAGACAGGGGGCTTTTTTTTTTTCTTTTTTTAATAGCATTACCTTTCTGTTACTGCAATACATGAAAAGTTCTTTCCCACAAGCCTTATATAACTACTTCCTTGCATCTTCTGATTCTTGTGTGGTTTCCTTGCAAGTAACTCTTTCGGTGTAAATTTCAATGAAGTAGAAATGTTTTTAGTTAATTTGTTATATTGCAGAAGCAGTTTCCATAGTTGTTAGTGCTTGAAGACTTAGGTGACTTCTTGTTCAGTTTTTTTTTTAACCTGGTACAATGGTAACAGGAAAATGTATTATAGCTCAGTTCTCAAAGGAGAATGTATTATAGCCCAGTTCTCAGAGCAGCATGCAGGTATTTATGGTTAGATTTGGTGCAGGTGATAAGTGTTTACCATTCTGCAGTTCTTGCCCGTCTTGCCAGGATAATAGCACCTGCCTGACCCCTCTTTCCAGAAACCTTCAGAGTTTATACATAGTGTTTTACAAGTGTGAAGTTCTGCTGCTGATGCTCTCAGTTTCCTCTACTTCTAGATCCCACTTCTTTATTTGTTTGTGTCATCAGGATGGGCCCCAGACACAGATTGTGTTGTTTTTGAAATACTCATATGTGGAAACTAATCTGTGAAAAAGCAATCGACCCTTCCCCACTTCCCACACTCCTGAAATCTTAATAATGTTGATACTGCTGTTTATGAACCTTGCAAGTGCTTTCAGTTTTGATATCCTGTCTGGAGAAGGAGAGATCAGCATTCCCTGCTGGAGCTTGTGTTTTGCCACCGTCTGGCTGTCCATCAGAGAGCAATCTGATAGCCCTGTCTGCCACTTGTTCCTCCTGGGAGGGTTGCCAGAAGGCAGGAAGTGTGGGGATCAGAGACATTTTGAGCAAGATGCTACAGTTTTATCATTCTTTCACTCACTCTAATTATTTTTGAACAGTTCTAAGCACATTTTTTTACTGCCCACATTATTAACGTGGTCCGAAGTGTGTGGTTGAATGCACTTGGTACATGCATTAACCAGGTAAAAGCAGCAGTAACAATTAGTTCTGCAGCAGTCTGTGTTCAGCACAGGAGCTGAGTAAATGTGAAACTCCAGACTCTGAGATAAGCTATTCTGCAGCAAAAAGCCAGCATTGTGTGGCTTCAAGCACTTAATTAAAATATTTCAATTAAAGCTTCCACTATTACAGCAAAACCAATTTATAATTAAACAAAAAATTTAATTTTCACATAGCCTCCAGAGCTGCTGAGAGATTTCCCATACTGATAGGTGGAAAATTAAAATCTCAGGTTGAAACAATTAAATACTAATTCACATTATTTATTTTTAAAATAATACCATAAGAATAAAATTAGTTTTAAGAATTGTTTTGCCGGTTTAAAGCTTGTGGCTAGTGGTTCTCACCCCAGTGAATGGCATAACTGTATTCTGTGACCTGACTTACTGAAAAAAAGTCTTGCTTCAGAGTATTCCCACCTTTGTTAAAACTGAGAAATGCCTGTGTCCTCTTTAGCATCTCCTCCAGTGCAGAGGTGGGAAGTTGTACTTGTGTTAATCTACTAATTGGATGGCAAATAAAAATGTGAACAGGGGTGTTACCTGTACAAACAGGAAAACAATACAGTGTTTGCATGTCAGGAGAATTAAATATTTATGCTTTGTTCTTTTGTTCTGTGAAAACAATCCTATGAACTAGACCTGAAGAGCAGAATGGTCCAGGTTTTCTACTTTGCCTTGGCACAACGTTCTGAGTTTTTTGCAAATAGGCCAAATTTAAGGCTCTTTCAATATACTTCTGTGTCCATAGTGGTTTGAGAGAGGACACATTTTGCATTTGCAAATATACTGGGTCTATATGCTGTAGACAGATCAGATACAGTGATGTGTAAATGCATACAGTACATGAGCTGAATTATTCTGAGAACTTCAGAGGAGCATGTTTTTGGAATACCTTACAGAGTTCATACTGTGACTGAGGGGATTTGATATTAGTGAATTAGAAATTTGAAGTATGTAAGAATAAATTCTCCTTATGAGAAATAGGGATTTAATTAATCCAGCCAGATGTTCCTGAGTTCTTACTGTATTCTTCGGTCACATTTTCAGCAACTAGGTAAGAGAGAATACTACTGAGCTGTATTGTGAAAATTACTGTATTTGCGGAGAATTTTGTTTTGTTTTCTGTGTATTTGGAGGAATGAAGAAAGCTTTTTTTATTGGTTTCCTTTCACTAGGATATTTTTACTTTTGAATGCTGATAAAATACTTTATTTAAAAAGTATATTTCAATTGATCTATAAAAAACCTGATACTTGTGTAAAAGGAAAGGAAAACACAAAAGGGTGTCCGGAGTCCAAAGAGACACTTGATCTGCAGAAGTCCTTTCCTGCTGCCCAGTGAAACCTCCATCCTTTACGCAGCTGGTGGAAGTTGCAGGTTTCCCTGAAGACCTTGAAGTGCAAGCCAAAGCAGTGCTTGTGACCCTGAGGCAGCCTGAGTGTGGCTGGGTGTGAGCAAGGCCAGGCGTGAAGCCGGGCTCTGTCTCCTGTAAGGAACCTGTGAGGAGAGTTGTGTGTATCCACTATTGTTGGTGTCCACCTTTGTCCTGGTCTTCAAGCATTCCTGGGGAGGTGCCAAAGCCCAGCACTTGACCACATCAGAGGAAGGTCTCCAGGGTGTAGAGAGAAGGTCCCTTGACCTGTGCTGTCAATCCTGATCCCTTTGGTGGCTGGACATGGCTCAGGGTACGCTCTGGAGGAGGCCAGGAGGAACCTGTGCTCTGGGTACTGGTGGGATAAGGACATTCTGGTCCCTGGTTTTAGGACTATTACCTTTTGACTGCAGTGTAACATACAACACATGAGGGATTATAAGTTAACACTTACACATCTGCTTAGTCAATTCTTGCCTTAGAGTTAATGAGAAGAGAATAATGAAGGTGGGGATTGAGAGGGAATTCTTTTTAAATCGCAAGAGAAGAGGACAGTCAAAGAGTGTGTATCTGCTGATGCCTCTTGGGCTTCTGTGTGGGCAAAGAATGAGTATTGATCCCAGTTTTAGACTGGAAAGTTAATGTTGTCTAACAGTTGGAGTGCATTTGACATGGATTATAGGTATTTGTCTTTAAAAGGTTAAATTGGGGGGTGAACCTGGAGATGTGTGCACTTTTCTCTCAGTTCCATTCATGCTTTCTATAAATACTTGTAAGGTACTTTGCAGTTTTTCACCTTTTTTCATAGTTCTGTGACTGCCTTTGTTATTTCTTTTCACCATTTGGTCTCAGAAATAAAAATTGGATTAATTTGCAAGGACCAGAATTATGTCCTTTTCCACCAAATGGGTGGCACCAGACCTTTGTAGAACATTTGAAATGCCCAGCTGGGCAATTGCAAACCATGGTTATTTCTGGAGAGTCGTGGTAGGGAACTGGCTGATTGCTTAGAACAGAGCATATGGCAGTTTAGTGATTGGATTACAGCCGTGATTTGGCTGTGTGAGACCCGCTACCAATTATAATCTTTTCCATAAAGATATCATTTCAATTTCAAGGCATTGTGACATGCTGAAGTTTTCTCATTACAGAGACATGACTCTGCGTTTCTCCATAATATGTTTGGATGGAAATATCTTCGTTAGTTACTCTGTGCTCCTGCAATTTACAGTGTGGGTTACCTGATGAGGGAGGGAATGAGGTGTTTGCAAATAAAGGTTAATTTGTAGTTTCTCAATTATAGTAATTAAAATAGCAAAGCCATTGTCTCCTTTCTGTCAATGTAAATCAAGTGAGAAATAATTAAAGCCACTAGAGTTTTATTGGTAAAATACAGATAGAATTTAACATAAAGCCATATAAAAACCGCATGGGAGAAGATAATGCTTTGCTCTTGCTGCTGCCTCAAAATTCAGAATTATTCTAGTCTTATCAGTGATGTTCCTTGATGATTGCCTATTGCTTGAGTGTGCTGAGACTCCCAGTCAGCTTTCTTGGGGGCAACACACAACTCCTGACCTCTTAGTGTGGCACCACAGGAAATTCTAGTACTGCATACAAATATAATTGCATAATAATTTCAGTTGGAAGGGACTTCTGGTGGTCATGTCTGGTTTGGCCTTTCTCAGAGCACAACCAGGCTGATCAGGGCCTGACCAGCTGAGTTCTGAGTTTCTCTGAAGATGAAAATTTCATAACCTCTACAGAAAACCTTCTCCACTGCTTTAGGAAAGCCTAAAAAAAGAACTACTGTATTGTTAGTGCTTAGACTACAACTCAGGAGTATCAGTGGAGTATTGGAAGTTAATGTTGAACAGTTTCAAGATGAAGTAACAAAAAGAAGCAAAACTTCTGTAAGAACTCCATAGTTTTTTAAAAAATATGAGTTGTTTTTGTGGTTGTGAAATACTGAAATGAAATTATTTGACACTTTTGTATTTGGTATATATCTTCCTGAAGAGAGGAAAAAGAGAAAGAAATCTCCAGTATTTTAACTTTTCTTTCTACTCGAATGTATTATATAATGTCCAAAGTCTGCTATAGTATCCTCTGAGATGGGAAACATGAGATGCTGTTTCACACTAATTAAAACTGAACTCTTCAGTGCTATCTTTAGTTTTCAGTTTCTTCAAACGATTTATGTTCTGTTGATTGGGATGTTGTGTAACCAACACTCTGCTGTCCAAGATCGTGGGGAGCCTGACATCTTAGATAACTGGAGCAACATGGGATACTCGGTTAGTTACTATGAAACTCTTGGGAAGAGCAGGATGGATTCACCCATCTGCAAATAACCACCCTGGGGATTAATTCAAGCTCAGCAGTGGCCCTGCTGGAGCAGCACTGCTGGGCCTGGGATGCTGTTGCTGATCCTGATAGTTTGTGCCATGTTACGGTTCTGTGTTTGGATAAAAAGAGCCCCCCAGGACTAGTGGTTATAATGGATGGCCTAATGCTATTTAGCATGCCAGTGCAAGTCCAGGTCCTGGGAGTCAAGATCAGAGGCATCCAAACTAGGTCAGCATGGAGTTGTTTCAGGCCTGGCAGATTTAAGAGCTGAAGATACGTGCTGAAACAAATCAGTTCTGTACTTCTGCTGGACCTGAAATGGCTTTGGAAGCCATTTAACTACATTCCTGTGGTGCAACATCTAAGTTAATGAACCTCTCCAGAGTTCATTGAACTTCCAGCCAATTTGGGATTATCTATACCCATGGAGTAGTAATTTTATTTAATTAGTAGAAATAAAGTCTCTTTCATTCAGATAAATGAATTTTTAACACAGGCAAATCACCAAATTGCTTTCACTTATGATTAAATAATAATTTGCTGATACTCCAAGTATAAAGGTCAGTCATTGTGAAATCTTGATCTTAGTCTGTGGAAAGAGATAGAAAATAATAATGCAATATTGCTCCTTTGAAATCTTAACTGTGCAGTGTGCCTTCTGACCTGTGCTTAGTTACTAAAACATCTCCAGTGAGGTGCAGCTGTTGTCCATCAAAGCTTGTTAGACAGACAGTCGTATGAAATCATGTGGTTCATTCCCAAATGCACAATGTAGACTAAAAATGGAGGTACCAGACTCTGAGGTGTTGAGTTTGTAAATAAAAATGTATTGACAGACCAATAGCCATTGGCATTTTCCTAATCAGAATTGTATTTTCATTTCAGCTAGGATTTGACTTACGGTACAAATGAGTTTTGAATATTGTAGTGTTGTTACTAACACTGAGTTGTATTTGTTCTTTGCAAGCTGGAAAGAATTCAGAAGTATGTGTTGTTTGACTGAAATCACTGAAAGTTTTTGCTCATGTCACAGCAGTAACTCTAATCTGTATAAGTAGCTTTGTAATCACTGTGTAAAATATATCTATACATATATTCATAGAACTAAGTGAGCAATGGTAAATGTGATCAAGATGGCTCTTGGATACTGGTTGGCAGAACTAGTTGTTAAATTAAGGCAGAATAAATCTGAGTCTCTTGGGAATCTAACTTTTGAATGTTTAATAGAGAAGTACTGAGAAGTTTGGCCTCAAAAGCTTACTTTCAGGCACTGCGAAAGATGAAGCAAATTGGAAAAAAGTAACAATGGTGCAACAGCTTCAGTTTGTTTTAGGCTTTAGTTCCATTCGTGAGCATGGATGCAGCTGTTAAAAGCTGGTGGAGGCAAATAATATTTTAACCTTTAGACACTAAAAGCTCTTTATTTCTGGTTCCATGAAGGAACACCTGCCAAAATAATCAAGAAGACAGATAGTTCTTAGACTTACGTTTAAAAAAAGAAAGAAAAATAATGTTTCTCACATTGTTCTTCTGCCTTTTTTGTCTTTTGCCGTATAAGTGAATTTATTCCATCATTCTGGGATGCAAGTTGTAATATTCCTATCTATTGTGACCTTTTAAAATTCAGCTTTATTATATTACTTCATAGCAGCTAGTTCTAAAGATGTAGAAAGGGTTTTGCTTTTGAAAATGAGGCCAGTGAAATTCATTACAAGAGATGAATACACTGAACCACGTAGTACACTCAGAATCCCAGTCTGTTTGATACAAAACCCGTATTTAAGAAAATGACCCTTGTGTTTAAGACACTGTTCAATGTGTAGACATAATTGCATACAAATGGTATTTCCATATCTCACGTTTACCATTACAGGGCCAACATTTTCAGTGATTTTTTTTTTTTAAATGAGGTGGAGCATGCCGCCCTGTGTGTGTGGGAAGACTCGCTGGCTTTTGCCAGCAGAAGCAGGTGGTGTTCTCCCACCAGCCATGAGTTTGTTTGGGATGAGTAGCGTAGTGATTAACCACCCCAGCAGCCTCCCTCTTCAAACAGGCTGACAGCCACCTGGCCCCTCTCCAAAAGTCTCTCCTGATTCAGCACATCTTTGCAGCAGCCAGAAGCAACCCCTGCAGTAGAGGAGTGCATGGCAGGCTCTACCTGTCCTACTCTGATGTCCCATCATGGGACATCATGGGCTGGTACTGTGTCCCACTAGGGCATTGTATATTGAAATGCTCTGAAATGAAACCAGCTCTGTTTATCAGAAATAATAAACTTTGGCACATTTACATTGGAGACAGCTCACCTCGCTCTGTGTGTGCTGCTGTTATGAGGTTGCTCTAGTTTCCAGTCTAAATTTCCCAGTCTGCAGTCAGTGGGTTCTCTCTGGGAGAGAGAGAGACAGGGAGAGCTAGAAGAAAGACTGTGTGTGTAGCTGGATGAGCTTGATTAAAAGTTGAAGACTTACACTAATGTCTTCCAAAGATTCCCTGATGATGTCACAAATCCTAGATTACAGTGAGTTTTCACTGGCTGAGGACCTTATTAAAATTTTACAAATGCTTGCTGCAAGTAGTCTTGTTCTTTTTCTGTCTTCTCTTACTTGAACATATACCCAAGACTGAGTGAAGGAGGCCACAGCAAGTGAACAAAATAAAATACTCATTTAAGGCATGTTCAAGAAAGGAGTTGAAAGCGACACTAAGTGCCTTTCTCATGGAGAGCTGTTTATCATCCTCACGTTTATTGAGGGATGATAAAGAGCCTTGTTCCAGCAAACAGTGTATCTGGAGTCAAGCCCAAATTATCACCAAGGAAGCAAGAGTGATTTTTCACAACACTCAACATGCTATTGGAAGATACATCAGTATGGTAATGAAGTACGTGTAGGAATAGAGCCTTATCAAACTCCTATTTAATTTTTAGTTCTGATTTCTCAAGTATGTGCTGGTGGGAAAATAGTGGCAAGTTTATGCTGCCTTTTTTGCTGAGGTGTAATTTCATCTGTCATGCATATGGGCCTTGACAGGCTTGAGAGGCTGGCCTGTGCAAAACTCATGAAGTTCAACAAGGCCAGCTGAAAGGTCCTGCATGTGGGTCAGGGCAATCCCAAGCACAAAATACAGACTAAAGACAGGATAGCTTGAGAGCAGCCCTGCCAAGAAGAACTTGGAGGTGTTGTCTGGGGAGGAGCTGGACATGACCTGGCAGTGTGCTTTTGCAGCCCAGAAAGCCAAACATGTCATGGGCAGCATGCAGAGCATCGTGGGCAGCAGGGTGAGGGTGTCTGTCCCTCTGCTCTGTTCACCTGAGTGCTGCATCCAGCTTTGGGGTCTCTGACGTAAGAAGGCCATGCATAAGCTGAAGCAAGTCCAAGGGAGGGTGGTGAAGCTGATCAAAGGGCTGGAGCACCTCTCCCGTGACAGGCTGAGAGAGTTGGGACTGTTCAGCCTGAAGAAGAGGAGGCTCTGGGGGTGCCTTGCAGCAGCCTTTTAGTACTTCAAGAAGGCTTACAGGAAAGCTGGAGAGGAACATTTTATGAGGATTTTAATGATAGGACAAGGGCTATAAATGGCTTTAACCTGAAAGAGGTTAGATTACAGGTTAGGAAGAATTCTTTACTGTGAAGGTGGTGAGATATTGGAACAGGTTGCCCAGAGAAGTGGATGCCCTATGCCTGGAAGTGTTCAAGGCCTGACTGGATGGGATTCTGAGGAATCTGTCTAGTGAATGATTTTCCTGCCCATGACAGGAGGGTTGAAACTAGATGGCTTTTAAAGGTCCTTCCAAGCCAAACAATTCCATGATTCTGTCTTTCCTTGCAATATAATTCTTATCTGTTTACATTTTCTTCTCCAAGTGCCTTTGAATTTCAGCCCCCACAAAATCCTTACTTAGTTATTTTTCTTTTCTCTGTCTTTCTAAGCTAGAGCTGTACATAAGAAAGGATTTATTTTCTGATTTTTATATGCTTTATATATATAAAAATGTGGAGTACTCATTCTAAATCTTCTAAAACTGGATGTGAAAAGTTGAGATTTAAAAGATTTGCATTAACAGCAGAGAGTAAAATTCTTCACTGATATGAAGCAAATTAAGTTAATCTGCTAATTTGAGTGGCATAATATTACAGCTTCCATATGCTCTCTGCGTATGAACCTCCCAGCATTAGTGCATTGCTTTAAAGAAGTTTTTTGCTTCCCAGGGATGACTCCAGGGAATGCTGTATTTTCAGTATTTGATGAGTAGTTTTGCTTGCAAAGTTGACAAATTGCCTTGTGCAATATAGAGTGTAAGGAGCTTGTTTACACAGGCTGTCTGGAAAGCAAAAGACAGCGTTTTGCACAGAACCCCCAGGTAGTGCAGACTCCAGGGAGATCCATGTGCCACCTTCTTCCTGAGCTTTGTATTTCTGCAGTCTCACAATATCAGATTTTTGACATCAAAGTCTTTTCAGAATGATCTTTTTACTAAGTAAAAAGTCAAACTCCCATCTTCAGTAATGGGCTTGACACATAATTTGGAACTTTGTGCTTAAATAACAGTTTGCGTTCCTGAAGAAGGAAAACTTATTTTTTAACAATTAATGATATTTTACTTTACAGTATTATAATGTTAAGGTTTTCTTCAGCTTTAGGATGGTAGGCAGGGGGAAATCACAGCTAAAGAAGAAATAGTGTATTCAGGAGTCTGGTGTCCGACCTCTTGAAATATGTAATAGGATCAGAAGGCAAAGGCCAACTAAAGTGGATTTATCACATCCAGTTTTGAGCCTGGCATTAACATGTGTATTTGAAACTACAACTTTTATAATAAAAGAATCTTTTTGAAAGGAGATTACTGTTTTACAAATGCTGAATGGGAAGAGTTTTCTTTTTCATTTCTGCGTAACAGCAAAATATATCAAGTCTTGATTTTGATGTGTTTCCACAGGTATATCTTGAAAGACTCTTAACTTATGCAGAGATAGATATTTGTCCAGCAAACTGGAAGCGAATAGTACTGGGGGCAATTCTACTGGCATCTAAAGTTTGGGACGACCAGGCAGTGTGGAACGTGGATTACTGTCAGATCCTGAAGGATATCACTGTTGAAGACATGTGAGTGCAGTTTGTTTATCTTTGTCAGTGAATGCCAAGGTCTGTTTCTGTGAGGGTGATGGGAAGTTCTCTCATAAATTATCTGAGGTTTGTATATTTGTGTTGTATCTAAACATGGTGAATGTTGATAGATGGCATGAGGTCAGCTTTACAGCTGCTTGTATAGAAGATATGAATTACTTCTGTTTTCTGGTTGAAGTGTATTTAATTTCATTACTGTGCATGGATCTTGGATTGATGGTGTGTTCAATTTATTTGACCTTTCACCAATGTGGAAGAGAATTTTAAGAACAGTTATATGTGTTTTAATTAGGATTGTAGTTTTTTTGATATGTGTGCTGTGTCTACTTTGGTGCATTCGACAGTCCATGGACAAAGCTGTCAAAGAGGTGGTTTTGGTTGAAACAGAGGGGGAGATGTTGGAGTCCAGGGCATGAGGAAAACCTCTCGAATTGCCCAGAGGGGTCCAAGACCCTGGCTGGGACCCCAAGAAAGCATTGCATTTGACCTTAGTCCATGGGAAAAACTTCCAACACTCATAGATGAATTGAAGACAATGAAGATGTAAACTAAGTAGTAGTTTAGTTTGTCATAGGGTGAAAATTTGTAGGTTTTGGTTTTTAGAATGGAAGTTGATGAGAGCAAGATGGAGAATTCTGGGCGGTGCCTTGGGTTCTTCTTCTTCTCCTTCAACTCCATCTTCTGCTGTCACCGTGGCACAGAGACATTGGTAGATGTAGAAATTGCCTGTCTAGAATCGATAGTGATTATTGGCACAAAACTGTAAATATGGTACGTTTTAAGAGTTAATTGGACTAGAAACCTTTAAAAGACCTTGAGCACCTTTTGTCTGAGGTTCTTGGCAGCGTCTTCCAGCACGTTAAGCCTGGTGTTGGCAGTGCACAAACCTTGAGATGAGAAATTAAATAAACATCTTTAAAGACTGAAGCTGCAAGTTTCACTCATCTTTTAAACTCTGGTACAGGACTTTGTAAGGAAAAGTCCCCTAATTAGGGGATTCTTGGATACCAAATCCAATAGATGATATTCATGTACAATAATGAAAACAGATCTACATACATTTAAATGTATGGTTTGGTAAAAATCCCCCCAACCAGTAAGCCTGCATGTATTCACTTCAGCATCATTTACTGTCATGCTGATTCTCCATGTGGACGTAGATGGACACGTAATGCAGGAAAGGAAGTCATCTTTATGACCTTCAGATGATCACCCAGTTATTTATTGCCATTATTTAAAATGGATGCTTTTGGGTTTTGACGTCCTGGTATCCTACTGAATTAGTTTTCAAGATGTTAAAAATCCAGACAGAACGAGGTTTCCAAAATGAAAGAGGGAGATAACATGGACAAGAACCAAAATCAGACCCTTCACATTTCTGTGTGCAATATTATTCCATGCAGAATAATTTGCTAATTGTTCCTTAATTGATTGTGTGGAATCTAAGTGATTTTGCAAAGTTACTTTTCATGCTTTTTCAGTATTCAGTAGCAATAAGGGTCTCTCTCCATTCACTTCTCCTCCAAGGCAAATCTGGGTGCTTTAAAGTTCCTGAAGCTGGGACATGAGCTGAAGTGCTGAACAGCTTGAAGTAGAGTCACAGGTTTGACTGTGCCATATGACAGTATTAGGAATGGTTATAAATGTGAAGTTTAAAATTGCTAATTCTCAGGACTTTTCTTGAAGGTGGTGTGAAAGGAAACAAAAAAAGAGGTTATTGTTTCTGACAAACACATGTGATGGTGCTACTGTTAGAAGCTGCACTTGAGCTATGTAACTCCAATTAACATCAGCCCTTTTCATTCCCTAACCAAATCATCACCAAACCGTGATTATGAGTCCTTGTCCTCAAGGTTTTTAGCTTCTTACCCTTTCCTTAAAAGATTTTGGGGTTTTCACAGACTGTAAACCCAGAAGCCTCTGAGGAGCCTGAGCTCTGTATATGCACTTGGTGATCTAGTTCATGGGCTTTGTGTTTAGGGCTCCATGTGAATCCCCCAGCAAAGATTCTGGTGCTTATATTCCTCCTATCAGTTTTTCCAGATTTTGTTTTCCTCCTATCTGCAATGTGGCAGGGGTTTTTTTCTTTCTTATTTTTTAGCTAGCTGGGACAGTACAGTTATGGTGATTTTGAAGTGTCTGGCTCTAAGCAAGACAGGGCCTTTCATTGTATTAGTAAGGCAGAAGAAGAGCTCTAGGTCAAAATCTTCAATTTGTGTGACTCATTCAGCATAAGTGTATCTTGCAAAACATCAAGCAGACCTTTCAGGGTTTTGTAAGTCAGCATCAGTGCAGTGAACTGTGCCTAAAAGTGAGCAGGGAACTTGGGAGGAACTGAAGTGCAGTGGGTACCTGTAGTCATGTATGTGGCATTACGCTGAATTTCTGAGCAGCCCAGGAGAGCACATGCTAAAGCAGTCTGAGGGAAGTGTATGGGATAAAAAGAGTATGGCGGTTAGTTAGATGACATAAGTTCAGTAAGAAATACTTGCATGTTTTTGTCCTTTCTGATCTGTAGCTAATCTACTGATCCAATTTCGAGGTCTGGGAGGTAAGGGATAATAAGAATTAGAGGCTGTGTATTTGAGATTTTTGAGGGTGCTCTTTGAAAAGGGTACAGCCAAAGTCTTCTGTCTCTAAATAGGCTTTGTGTTATCAGTTAACATAGAACTTCAGGCTTAGCTTTCAGAATGTACAATCTTGGCAGTATAAAAGGACATGTAAAGGTAATATTTTGTTTCAATTTATAGACATCTGTGTAATTTTTTTACTTGGATTTTTAAGTTAGGATCTTCAACAATGTGAATTAAAGTCAAAGACTCCATATCCAGGTTTTAGTTAGTCTTTTAGTATTAATTAGTATTTATCATTTTATAAACATAGAATTTTGGTGCAGAGAGTGAGGATAAGGAAGAATCGTTATGATGTAAGAATTACATAAGGGTAAAGAGTGAGGAGAAAAATAATTCAGTGTTGAAAAACTACAGTACCAGTATTTTTTATCTTCAGATCCTTCCTCTTCTATTGCCAACTGTGCAACTTCTATTTCATATTCCTTGCACACTTGCACAGCATTCAAAATGTAACTTAAAGACAACATAATCATCAGTCAATGGCCACTGCTAGCACAGCAGTGCAGTCACTGGGCTTTTCAGCAAACGTTGATAGCTTTCACCACCCTTTTTTAAAAAATTATTTCTCATATCTTGAAATCACTGTTTTGAATGTATCATATGTCCCTGCATAAGTATGATATCCAATTACTGTGCAATTTATGAAAATTTCCAGTCCTTAATTTTGTTAGGTCGCTTATTTCTCAGTGTACTTTTTAATGTATTGGTATAGGTAATAATGTATTTGTATACCAAAGTTTAACAGAGTGGGAAAAGAGTTCAAGCAGGAGCTCTGTTCCTATCAGGTATTTTGACAAATACATTTGATTTAGATGCTGAAAAACACGTGATCACCACTTTGAATTTTGGTTGCACATCTAAGGGAACAATTACCTTACTCTATTCATAAAGAGAGTATGATCAAAAATTCAGGTTTCCCATGACTAATTCTAAATGATTGATTATGAAGAGCTGCAGGGAGTAAATAAGTTCTTCATTAATTTATGTGTTAGAGTAATTTGCAGCGTTTATGAGAGGAGCTTGACAAATTTAGGGCAGGGGTGTGTGTGTGTTGTTGTGGCAAAGCTGTGTGTGCAGACCCACCTAGTGGAGGTAAAGTAGAAACTACGAGAATTTTTTTTTTTTCCCTGCTAGGTTTTCTTTCCAAAACTGTGTTAGCTAAACTGATAAAGGTGCCCTTTCACTAGCAAAACTTTGTGTCTGGGTTTGATTGGCATTGCAGTAGCAGCTGCTAGGTGCAGCATGTCTCATATTCCTCATTGTTGTGAGTACACTGATAGAACTTGGTAGAGAAAGTCAAACCTTAGGCTGGGATAATTGCATCTGGCAAGAATAAAAAATAAACCTGGTTTATACTATTTGCAATTTAAAGTAAAATTACATTCAGAATACACAGTTTGAAATACATTTCCATGTTTATCTTTTTTCCACAGGAATGAGCTTGAACGCCAGTTTCTTGAGCTGTTACAGTTCAATATTAATGTTCCCTCCAGTGTTTATGCCAAGTATTATTTTGATTTGCGTTCCCTGGCAGAAGCGAATAACCTGAGTTTTCCCTTGGAACCCCTCAGCAGGGACAGGGCATATAAACTTGAGGTAAGAATCCTTTTAGATTGATCAGTGTTAAATATATATAGAGGTTGGGAATTTCTGTGCTGTTTCTCCCTTCTCCTATCCCTTCCCAGATACTCCCATGAGATATTAGAATATCATGAGCCTGATTTTCAAAATGGTTTTGTTTATGCTTTGAGTATTCATGGCTGTGGGGACAACTTTTTGACCCAGTTTGCTTCATACCTTACCTTGCTTTCCATTTCTTTTCAGTTGCAGTTGCCTGTATTGACCTTGTGGAAGTACCCACAAGTTTTACAATTATTGTATTCACAGTCTAGTGTTGTTAGTTCGTTTGTTTTCTTAAAACTGATTATCCACTTTAAATGACAGAATATTAACAAGTGTTGCTGAAAATAGCTATTCCATGTCTTCCTCTGCAAGTGCTCAGTCTCATGTGGATCCAAGTTTGTTATCTCCCATGGGGTTTCCCTCAGTAAAGGGAGAGCAGAAATGAGCACATGCCTTCAGTGAATAAATCATGAATGATTATAAATGTGGATATGCCACATATGCCAGAAGCACTGTTGGATGGTCTGGACCTGTGAATACCAGACACAGGAGGAATTTAAATTATCAGCTAATTCTGGGCCCTTTGCAAGACTGCAACGTATTTTTCCTAATTTTTCGGATATGTTTTTCAAATATGGGCGTTATTGCCCCAAGTGTGCATTTTGTTACTAATTTTGAAAATTTTCATTAGTGCACATCTTTAATTACATAACATCTTTGCACTGGAGGTTGTGTGCCTGTGGGTTAGACTGAGCTTTGCATGTCCTGAAATTCCTAGTGCTCCTGGAGAACAGGCAGGCAGTTCTGTGCACGTTTTTATGGGAGAGAAATGGTGCGTGGGAAGGGTAATTGGCTTGTTTGTGACTCTAATAGGAACTAAAAGTGGTGGAAAAAGAATCAAAGCAAATTTCACTTAAGTTGTATTTCCTATTCTTTCTAAATAGTCTTCCTGAATTTCACAGGTAGCTCTAAGAAGAATATCATTCTCTGTGTGGAGTGTAATCTAAATTTGCATCAGATTTTGTTTCAATTAAAGAGAATAATAAAAAAAATAATTTGGATTATAATCTTACTTGAAAAGAAATGCTTTACTGAGTTATGGGAGTCTTGATAGTAAGTGCTATTACATATATCAAATATAAGTGAATTACTTTTTGATTTAGCCCACAGTTTCTTAAAACTGTCAGTCTATATCACACACAATGTGTAACAGCAGGTTACAAATGAATGTAACAATGATAGCTCCTAAAATCTTAGAAGAAAAGAAAAATGGGAAATTACTGTAAATAGCCAGAGAATATGGGTAATTCTTCTGTACTAGCTAAAGAAAAGGCATATTTAAAAATAACTAATGGCATTTTTTTTCAATAGATCTGTATTATTAAAAATTTCCCCATTGGGCATGCTTTGAGCTGCCAGCAGAAGTTGGCTGTAAATAACCCTGCTAGTCAGAGGGTGTCTTCAGGGTAGAGGAAGAGTATCTGCTGTGAAATCAGCTTGGTCTGCCACCTCCTTGCCTCTGTATTCTGTGGCCAGAAGGAAGGGAACTGCCTTGTTCCCTGGCAGTACGTGGTTGTCATTAGTGTGCCCTTGAAACTACTTGACAGCATAATTTATAGCCCAGTTCCCTGAGCACAGTTAAGCATTTAGCTTGCCAAGAGTCATCAAAATGCATTTGCAGCACTTCTGTAGTCTCTCGTGTGCTGTTCAGACCAGAGTTCTCTGTTTTAAAACAGTTGCCTGGACTGTCAAGTGGAGTAGATGTAGTACCACACAGGCTGTGATATTTTTGATACCGAGAGAAAAACTGCAGTCTGTGATGAAAGACAACAGGCTCACAGCAAATGTATTCATGCAGTGGAAGGATTTGCCTTGTATGATAAACTAAAAAGACCTTGCTCAGTCCTAAGATTAAAGCAACTTACTGGCATTTGAGATCACAAAAGGTGTTGTGTAGAGAAATGGCTATATGATATTTTTGCTACTTTAGCCTTTTAAAGCTATTTTTTTATATCTAAAGCAGAAGCATTAGATCTGACATGGCAGAATCTGCATTGTGATTTCTGCAGACATCATGTAGTTGACATACCTATGATGATGAAAAAAAAAACCCACCGTGAAAAGACCAAGGACATGGCTAGCAAGAAATATATCACACCAAAAGGAAATGCTGGGCAAGATCTGTCAGGTTAGAGGTGTTATGAGAGATTGCAGTACTTGTTAAAAATTGCATCACTTTCTCAAGCATCTGCAGTGGATGTTTTCTCTTATTTAATGTTCTTACAATTGACACTTAAAAAGAAGCTTTGTCTTTTAAATGACAAAGTAATTTTTTTTTGGTTTACCTTTTAATTATCTGTGGACTTAAGTGTCCTGGATTTGTTATACAAGTCCATCTAGTAGCCAGAAATCATTTTTATGACCCCTCTTGTTTTTTTCTCCTGTTTTATAGAATTGTGCAAGTTAAAAATGGCAGATAAACTTTCATTAGATCATTCAGTCTGTCCACCTGCCAATGCTGTTTGTTCCAAACAGCATATGTTATAGTGCGTTTTGTTCTCCCTTTTAATTATGTCAAATGTCAAGGCTTCCTTTGCTTTTCCTGAGAACAGTTTTCTAATATGGGAGAATTTTTCTGCCAAGAAGGTTGTTGGGAATCCAGCCTTAATCCGCTATTCTGTAATTTCCTACTCTTGCACCTGGTTTTTCTCCCATGTACTGAGCTCAATATGAGTCAGATTCTCCTCTTTGGGTTAAGCAGATAAAATGTGTCTGTCCTATTGCTGCCTGTGTTCTTAGCACTGTGCTTGTTTTTTTTTGGGATTTTCTAAGAGCGTTCATTAGTGCACTCCCAATTTAACTTACTATAGGTTGTCTGAGATCTTCATTGTTAGGATGGTACTTGAGCATGTAGTTCAAACCCTTTGAAATATGTGCTATTTTCTTGAACCTAAAAAGATACAGTCCCATAGATCAAACAGACAAAACCAGGAGAAAAATATGTAAGTTGCAAGCAGAGAAGTGTCTTTATATCTCTTCAGCTTTCCAGTGTTGCAGTGACTTGATTGCAGGAAGAAAAGGAAGAGGAAAACAAGGCAAAACTAACGTTTTTAGGTTTTAAGAGTAACCAATTATCCTTTTTTTTCATGGTATATAAATTAAAGAGAACCACCTGCTGTTTGTTCCTGCTAAGATTCCTCTGGTTTGTGAGTTTTGGAGGGTGTGCAGCACTCACAGTCTGTGCCTTTGTGCATTCCTGGTAGTGAGCCCATAACCAGACATGCTGCTTTCCTGCCCTGCACAAATGTGCATGCAGCCAAAATCTGTACTACTGCTTCTACTATTACTACTGCTACTACTGCCATTCTCCAGCCTTCTTTCTCCTTACTTGTCCCCTCCTCCAGTGATGGAATCTCTAGAAGAGTCATCTAACTCAGCAGAGGAATTGACTTTAGTTCTGTATGCATGGATATAATGTAAAAATATATTTGTGTATGAATGCATACATTACAGCCATGTCCAACAAAATTTCATCTGATGGGTTACTGTTGCTGGTTTTTAACAATGTTTTGATTTAACATGAGAAAAGGTCCCTTGCAACTGTCAAAAATTGGTTTCTTTTTCTAGCAATAAAAGCAACAGAATTATCAGTTAGAAAGGTGATTAAAGCTATTTTGATTTATTTTAACTGAAGGACAGTAATAAATATTTACAATTTTCTGCTTTTGTCTTGTTTTTCCATATGTTATACTAAAGTTGACTAACTACCTTGCCAAGTATGCTCCAAATGTCGATTTTATAACTTACTTGCAAATGAAGAGCCATCTTTAGATACAGAGCTGCTTTAAATGGCAGTGTGTTTCTTTTCCATATGATTCATCAGCATAGCCTAGAGATGCCAAATATTAAGTACCACTTCCAAGCAACATTTCATTTTGTCTGACCAAGTGCCAGAACAGAAATTTTCCTGTGTCACACAGGCAATTTTGAAGTGATTACCTTCTCTGACTGTTTGATGCCTAAGGTAATAGCCTGATTTGGCATCTGAAGGAAGCTGAGCTCCACCTCAGTACACCCCTTTGTCATGCCATGCCTTGGCACATTATTTCATGGATAAACATTTTTAACCTATTGAATTTTAAATCTGATTGAATTGCATAAACTCTCTTAGTCCATCAAGTTCCTGGTTAAATTAAATAAAATTTTATTAAGCAGTTTTACTTGAATGAAGGTATAGTCTAAAAAGCAATATGAATACTTACTTGTGGTATTTTATTCTGTTGTTCTCTTCATGTTCACCATGAAGGAAAACCATGTTCAAGAGTAGTGTTAACAAAAATACACAGTTTTCAACTGAAAAGTAGCAGCTGTTCTCTTGGTGGTGGTAGGTTTTATGTTGTTTCGGGGCGTGGGTTTGTTTCATTTTGTTTTGTTTTCTAATTTATTGATGTTTTGTGGCTGGCTTGACCAGAGCATTAGGTGAGCTTGCTCTCAGATGTATGAGCTGTGTCCTTCTGCCATTACCTGCCTCTGGTCTTTGCAGGACTCTTCAAATTAAAGGACTCTTCACTGCTACAGCTTGTTGTGCTGTAGAAGTAAAGATCAAGAGAGAAAATGATGATTCATGGAGTCTAGATGTTTAATTATTTGTAATGCCTTGTGTTATAATCAAACACTACTACTGGGTTTGTTTGTACAGTACTCGTTATTAAACATCTTATCTTAAGGCACAACTTGAAAGCACTCCTGAGTAAATAAAAAAGGCTGCTTTAGTTTGTCGTATTTTTGAATTTGACCTTGAGTACTCCTTGCAGTGAGCTTTCTCTGCAGTTCTGCAGTTTGATTGCCAGAGTTAACATCTCTACTGATGCCAACCACAGCCTGTCCCAGCCATATGAACTCTAATAGACAGGCTATTTTTGGGAACAGTAAATTCATGCATGTGAGGTCTATAATAAATACTATTTTTAAACTTTGCTAAAAACAGTAGAAGAAACATCAAACATTAACTCCAGTGTAGCATAAAAGGAGTTGACACTTGAATAGTGTTTGTTTCTCTCTTCAAAAGGTTTAAAAATGACTATGTATTTATAACGTGAGTGAAATTATTCTGAATATGAATTTCATTTCCCTCTGGTACTATATAAGGTGACCTGGTCACATAGAAATGATCATCTGCTGAAAGGTGAGTTAACATCAGCTCAGGAGGCAAAGCAGGGTGAGCATTCTGCAAGACTATTTTTCAACAGAGAAAAGTGTATTTACTACTACAAGATTTTTTGGAAATAAAAAATTTAAGAGCTACCCAATTTTTAAGTTCTCCAAATACACTTACAGTTTCTATAGTTGTTTTATAAAGTTTTCCACGATTTTTCATCTATGAAGGATGATACATCAGTTATCTTGCAGAAATGGATAAGTATTGTCTACTCCCTCAGTGAGGTTTGTGATGGTTCCCCTGCAAAGAAAAGGCTTGGGGTATGCTGGGTCCTTCTGGAGCTGCCATGTGGGGCAATGCAAGTCTTCCTTCCAGGACTAATGAAATGAAAACTAGGATTTGAGGAGAATATCTTCATGTGTTTTGCTTAATGAAGTGACTTTTGTAATTTCATCTGTATGTAGAAATCTTCATTTGATCTTGCTTTACCTCTGCAGCTGTGGCCAATGCAATTGAGGGTTTTTTCATCTTTTCTCTTGCAGGCCATTTCTCGCCTATGTGAAGATAAATACAAGGACTTCAGGAAAGCTGCAAAGAAGCGGTCGGTCAGTGCTGACAATCTGACTGTGGTTAGATGGTCCCCTGCAATTATCTCCTAACAGAGGAGACTGGAATATTCCTACAGATGTACTGTTTCATCCATCCATTTTTTTCAGAGTGGGCTGGGGGCGGGGGGATAAAGAAAAAAAGACTTTTGATTTTTTTATTTTTAAATCTGTCAAGCTGCCTTTACAGTGCCTCCCCATTGTGTAGCACATGAGTGAAATACCTAACGGAAGGAGAAATGGAGAAATTGGTGATCGGGAGAGAAGATCGGCAACAATTATTTTCTCACTTCCACTAACAGCTTTACATTTTTATGAGGAAACAGCAAATCAGGTGCTTGGAAGAAGAATCAAAAAAATGAAGTAGAGGCAGAAAAATATCTAAGAACTGTGCCATTTTCTATTGTACTGTACTCAAGAAGGGAAATGGCAGCATGAGAAAAAAACATGTAATCAGATGACTGTGCACTAGAGGAATGACATTGGGAGAGTTCCATCTTAAAGGTTTCTCTTAATATCTTTGTTGTTGTTGTTGTTGGTTTTTATTTTATTGCATTCCTCATTGCTGCTTCCCAGGATAAATTCTTCCCCTTGCACAGAAGGAAATACAAAGTCTGTATTTACAGTAGCACAAGCCCCTGAATAAATAGCGTTGGGTTTTTTCACTGCACTTTTCTCTGTAACCTGTCTTATTAGCATTCTTCTTCTTAATTATTATGCATATGTTACATTTCTTGTATGCCTTTTATTGTATTTTGAAAGAGAGAACTTGACCATAGTGCTGAACCAAAAGTGTGTACAGGGATCAGAAGATCTTGGTAATTTCATGATGTGTTTTATTTATAGTATACTTGGGTGCGTGTGCCTTCCTGAGTCCTTGGAATCATTTATTTTTCCATAATATAAAGATACAGTTGTTAAAGTCTTGAGATGATGATGATAAGACTTGGGCCAAATCTCTGAAATTTGCAACAGATCTTGTGATCCTTTTTGCAGATTTTCATAGCATTAGAAGTTTAGCAGAATTCGTCCATTTTGAAGGAGATTTTTTTTTTGTATGGCTTGACAAGTTCATTCCTTCACCTCCAGGTCCATTGTTGCAAGCAATATTGTCAATTTTTATATGTTTACTTTAAATCAAAGTGAGTCTGTTTGTATAAAATAAAAAATAATAAAAAAAATTGTTCCAATGAGAAGGCCTGTAGAAGAGCAGAATGGAAATCTTAACAAGGTATCTGTCACAAGGAGATTTGATTTGGAAGCTAAAATACAAACCCTCATGTTTTTCAGTGTAGGTGCTTATAGAAATTAGAAGTAACTGAACTGTGAATATAATTTCCAACTCAGATTATTAAATTCCTGTGTTGTTATTATTTTTTAGCTCTTACTGTGGCTGTTGCCCCCTTGGCAGTTGTAAGAACCTTTTATACAAAATAACTTGTCAGCATAAGCATATTTGCTTTATAACACTGCAGGGTGATTTTTCCCCCCCTAGTTTTTTGTTGTTGTTGTTGTTTTTGGTTTTTTTTGGGGGGGAGGTTGTGTGTGTGTGGTTTTTTGTTGTTGGGTTTTTTTTGTTTGGTTGGGGTTTTTTTGTTTGTTTGTTTGTTTTTTGGTTTTGGGGTTTTTTTNTTTTTGTTTTGTGGGGGGGGGGGGGGGGGTCTTTTTTTTTTTTTTTGCACAGTTTAGAAAGATACAGCTGAAAGCTCTCAGTTCCCTGAAATGTGTCCTTGTGACTGTCACTGAAGGGACTGGCAGCAGATGTCCCTGATTCGTGCACTACTGTTGTAACCCACAAAGATTCCATGTTTGCTTTGTTAAGCCCTATGGGCTTGTAGCAGCCTGGGGGCCCAGAGATGCACACTTGACTCCCAGAGTGCTCCTCCGGGTGGGGAGGCACTGACAGGATTGAAGCAGCGGAACCAAACAGTTTCCTGTTAACTTCCCAATGTGATTGGTTTAGTTTGAGACATGAAGGCTTTGTCCATAAATTCTTGTGATGTTCTTTGGGCCTTTAAAATAATCTAATTCTCATCACTTCTTGTTGTGCCAATGCATCAGAACTGTGAGTATCCAAGTCCATTTTCCCCTTGAACATGGAATGTAAGGCAAGTGTTTATAACAAATTACAGCATTTGGAACCTCTTTACAGATAGTATCAAAAGGAACATTTTCAGAGCATTTGAAATTCATCCTTTATAAGCATAAATTTAGGCTTTAAAATATGTAAAATATTTTGATTTATCAACACTTTGCTAAACTATTTTCCATTTAACTTGATATCAGGAATATTGGTTTTATCCATTTCTGGGTGATAGAGATATGAACTTTGGATTATGTAAAGATATCAATGCATCTACTATAATTTTTGTGAAGTTTATTAAACTACTTTAAAGATTGTATAGTCTATTTATTGTATGTATGTACATACAGTCTGATACTTTAAAAAGTGGATTCCGTAAAACCTGGCTCAGTCTTGTTTAGACTATTGAATATCGTTTTAGCCTTGTGCACTGGACTCTACCTCTGTATAGGAGAATTTTCCATATTCTAAATTAGTACTGATTCTGTGATTAACTTGGTTATGTTTCTTGCACTAAGAATTAAAAAAAAAATCTGCTGTAAGTGTGGATTTTTTCTTTAGTTTTGCCATATGAATCCTCTACATTTAGATGGATGTTTATAGAATGGTTATAGAATAATTCTTTGCTTTTTCTTCTGGTTTGTTCTAGGGTTGCCAAAAAACACAATACCTGTTAGTAAATCTGAAAAGTGTCTTTTGTTTGCAAGTTATTCTATACCAGGTAATTAAAAATTATTATTATTTAGGATTATGTTGTGTTAAGTGCAGTTTTTTCAGCATTACTGTATGGAAAATACCATTGCAAAGTTAGAGAATCACCGGAGATGTAAGAAGGGAGGAGAACCATATAACATTTTAATTAACAGCACAAAGACAATGTGTTTTGCTGTAAATGTTTCCTGGATTAAGGTTTTCATTATTGCTTTGGTCACCGGCTCAGAACTGAAAAGGTGTAGGAGATATAATAAACCTGTCCCTTCAAATATCATTGTCTTAATGAATTATTTTTATGTGTTGAGCCAGTGGGCCACTTGTTTGGTCTTTTATGTGTTAATAATTGGATCAATATTTGAGAAAGGCGTCTTGTAAGGGTTTTAATCATTCATCCCTATGCAGCCCAGAGTTGTTTCCATAATTCCTCTTTCCACCTGCAGACCTCTTTATATTTGGTTTGCTGTTAGTATTTCATTGTTTGTCAATGACTTATATCATTGTGACAGACACTGTCATGTGGGACTGAGAGCACTGGAGTCATGGGATTAAGTGAAAAAACAAAACGGTCAAATCACCTTTTTCCACCTTCCACAAACCCAGTCAGCTCTTCAAATGATTCATGTTTTCTATTGCTAAAAATATACAAAATCCTATCCTATAGCAGGGTAATGGTTTTGTTTTGTTAGGGATTTGGGGATTTTTTTTAGAGAGAGAGAAATTAGCATATATTGCATAATTGCTGTTTACATTTATGGAGTCTGAACTAAGACTTTGTGTTTAACACCTTTCTCTCCAGCTCCTCTAATGCCAGAAACCCTACCTGTAATAAAAAGATTAGAAGTAACAAAATCCTCATCAGAAAAGGGCAATGGTGTAATGGTGGCAGATGACAAAATGACATCTGGTAGTGTTGGCTATAAAAATAGTAGTATGTGGGAGAGATAGAGGAACTGAAAGAGAAAAAAAAAAAAAACAACCAGAATCTTAACACCTGAAGCAACAAATGATTTAAAGTCATCCTTAGTTGGTAATGAGCATTTAATTTCCCAGTGACATGTTTAAACTCCTGACTGAAGTGCTGCACATCCACTGCAGACTCGTGTTGCTCTCTGCTTCTTGGTCTTCATGTGGAATTCACTCAGCCTGGCTTTTAGCACTTTCCTCACTTCTGTGTAAAACACATTTTTCTGTAATCAGAACTTTTTTTTAACTTGAATTGGCAGTTGTTGACAACATTTGCTTACTCTGCAGTGAAGTTCCCACTTAGTGTCTCTAATGGGTTCTGAGAAATGAGCTCAACTATAAACAAAAATATACCTGTGTGAGTGCACCTAGGTGTACATGGAAATGTCTCTACACCCAAAGTGCCTTTGGGTAAATGTCTTTCTGCTGTTTTTGTCTTCCTTCTCATCAACTGAACTCCCATTTGAGGAAACCACAGAACTGGTGAGACTGAGCTGCATAAACTGAAGGTAATAATGGCAGATACGTAGTGAGCACTGTTCTGTGAAAATGCTTTAAAAAGGGAAACGAGATTTAGAAGAAAAGCTGCTGTTCATAAGGAAAGCAATAGTGATAGCAGATGTAGACTATGATGCTGAAAAGGATTGTTTCATACTGTGTGTGAACCTGCTTTTCTGGATCTTATGAGAATCCACAAAAAGCAACAGGTGACTCACAGAACCACAGCTTGAAAAGGACTGAATGCAATGAGGGAGGGCATTGAGATACTGGAACAGGTTGCCAAGACAAGCTGGGGATGCCCCATCCCTGGAAGTGTTCATGACAGGAGAATTGGAACTAAATTCTCTTTAAGGTCCCTTCAACATCAAGCCTTTCTATGATTATGGCCAAGAAAGCCAGGCTCAAGTTTATTTGTTGCCTGACCTGGATCACTGGGCTCTTCCCACTAAAGAAAGAAGCAACAGGATGGCAAATTGAAGAAAGGCAGGTGACAGAGCTGGACACATAGGTTGTATTTCTTGTGTTCCTTCTAGAATAGTTAGCCTGATGTAATTTGGTGTGAAAAAAGAGAGTTGTTTTTTTCACGCCCTTTACACTGTGTGTTTCAGTTTTACCAGCAGAGACTTTCAGCTGTTACACCTGGAGATACTGTTTGGTGAAGATATGCTAAGCAAGCCTCTTGGGGTGGTGAAATGTGGCTGCATACCTATGAGTTGTCCAGAATCTCTCTTAAAAGAGTTTGTAAACCTCAAGATGTCAATGATCTCTGAAGACGGAGACCATCAAATGACAACAAAATGTCAGAAATTGTATTTTGTAAAATACAATTTCTCAAGGTACTTACATAATTTACTTAATCTACCTGATTTAGTTTCAGACTTTTCTTCTTGCTTCTCTGATGCATAGACTAGGGGTGTTGTGGTAACTAATGCAGTAAAACTTTGAAGCTGGAAAACCTCTGGAATTTGCACTGCCACCCCTTTGAATTCACTGGCAGTGAAGTGAATCCTCAAAAAGCAGATGAAGACTTGCTCATGTGACATGAGGGCTGCTCTAAACAGGCATTAGAGTAAGACATCACCTTCATGTGAGAGATTACACAGCACACACTTAAGTATGTAGCTAATTCTTCTCTTAGCTGTAGGTTTTCTTGCTTCACTGCTCTGGGTTTTCATGCCAGAGGTTATATGCTAGAGGTTAATATAAATTATTCTCCCTGGAAACAGTATCTTGGGAACTGGCAGCTGTGATACCCTTGCTGTCTTATATTTAAGCAATACAGATCATCCTGTGGCCACATACGTCTCTTTCATGTATTCCATGCAATGAAACATTCTGCTGTAGAAAAAGGAGAGGGCAGTAAGATGGGGATTGGTGTGCTAGAAGGGCTGTGAGGCACAATTAAGTGTGTATATTTTAAAAATTACCCGGGAAAAAGAGGGGGAAATGGATTTGCACCTTCTGTGCTTTCAATACCAAAAGGCACTGATGACACTTCGAGAAGTATGATGATGTTAAATCTCTTGGGCAAAGAGTTTAAGGGATTATTCATAGGGACAGCATATGCAGTGTTTAGCAAACCAGGCTGTACTGAGCAAAATGGTACAGAAGAGCATGTAAAATACATACACCAAATAACCTTGAACATAAGCATTAGAATGGCTGAGCTGTCTTGATGTTGGTACACAGCTTCAGTGTTTGGAAAGTGTTGGTGGTCACCTTACTTCCGTAATAGCATCCTTTTCCTTTTGTGGCCTCCCAGTAAGAGATCATCCTGTGTAGGCAAAAGCTCAGTACAGATTGTTAAATATTAGAATATAATCAGTAGGTAGACTTCAAGGTAGACTTTACAAAAAAAAAATTTAAAAATTAATAAGAGTTCCTGTTAAGTACAAAAGCTGCAAGAGGTAACCTGATGCTGCTGTGGGGCTTCATCAGTATGAACATTACGTCAGGAGAATCTCCTGCTTGTGACAACTCCCCGTACAGGTCAGTCCCACTTCTGAAGTCACAGGCTGGGAAGGTGAGAAGAATTGCAGAGAACAACTTCCCACCCCCTGGCCCCTGGTTATAACAAAACAACCCTAAATCCTTTGTAGTTACGGTAGTTTTGCACAGCAGAGTTTTGAACGGAGATGGAAAATTATCTTCCAACTTATATTGTTGCTTTGCACAAAGAATGGTTTAAATGTGTACATCACCACCAGCATTTGTAACATAAAATATGTAACTTACTATGCCAACAGGTATGTACCTTGCACTCTGCCATAGGAATGAGTCCACAGTCTGAATGTGTTCTCTGCCAGTGCTTTATAGAGCACCTATTCTAAGGCTGTCCTCTGAGAAACTAGAGAAAGGATTCTTATAACCTAGGAAAATAATTGGGTGTGTCTTGATAATTTTGAGTGCTGTAGGGTAATGGTGATCTTCCAGATCTGCCTGATTTAAGGCTTTGGATCAATGGTTCCTTCAGCTGAACAGAAATAAATACTACAAAGCATAAAGTGACAGTACTGACTTCATCTAGAGAAATTGTGGTCATGTCACCCTGACACCGAGCTTCAGCGATCAAAGGATTGGCCTGATTCTTCTGCTTCCACATTTAATCATGGATCTCACTGAAAACACTGTCAGTGTTTCTGACCTGTGAGAAATCTAGACTATGAAATCGTTGCTTTTCTGTGGCCTGTCATTGTGGTACATCAGAAAGGCTTTTTTTTGTTCTGCTCTGTTTTGCTGGTATGTGGCAGAACAAAGTTGTTCTGCCCCTTAAAGTGTGCAAATAGCTGAACCATGTGTTAGCTGAAACTGTGTGCTCAGATATCTGATTCCCAGCTGTGACATTTTCCCTTAACCTTTTCTAAAATAATTTTCTGTTAGAAAAAGGAACCAGGGCAAGCAATCAATTTTAACTTTTCTCTGAAATATATAGCAAAACAGCATCTTAATTTTTCCATTTCAGAGGTTTTTTATAATTTCAGACTTAGGCTTTTTCTTGACAACTCAGTATGCATGTAAGCATTTATTTTTTGTTTTAATTGCATTAGAAAAGGAATTTGTATGGCAGTTGCTAATAAAAAAAGCAATTATTTAAAATGTCATTTGAACCTGTTGTTTGCCCCTTGAGGAATGCATTTATCTTTGACTTACTAAGAACAGATAAATCCAGTGATACAAGATTGCAGGGTTTTGCCCTGCCCCCTTCATCCTGTTACATGATCAAGGAACTTTTAGCCATTTTCCAATATTTGTAAGAAATTTTACAAATTTTTAATACTTTCAATATAAACAGAGCTTCAGAGTATTGGGGTGCAGAGAACAAAAGGAAACCGTAACTTTGATTTCTAACAATTAGAGGAAAAAAAACCAACAAAAAAACTAGAGCCGACTCTAATCTCCCTCAGCTTTTCTTCTTAATAAAGTCTGTAGAAACAGTTTCAGCATGTGTTGCCTAATGCCCTGTGTTGTCCTGAATGCAGAACTTCTCAGGATTTGAACAGAAAGCCCCAACCCCACCAACCCTTTAAGGTGCATTCCCAGGGAAATCAGGCTGAAATGCAATACAAAATGGTGGGTGATGCAGCAGGGTGGGGGAAGAGGATTTCTTGGGGCAGTGGAAAAGTGCCCTTGAGCTGAGTCAGCACAAGACTGAGGGAGTAGGTGATGAACTCAGGCTTCCCATCCCACAAGTTCCTTACCCTCATCCTTGCAGCCCCAAGCCTGAGCTGCCACTCTGGGCATTGGAATGATCAAATTCTGTGGGTCTGCACTGGTTTGTGTTGTCAGGTGTCTGTGTACAGGACACAGTGAAGTGAAATTGGGTCTGTATGGCTGGGCAGCCCCAGAGCATCTCTCTCCTAGCACAGATTTGCAGCTGTTTTTCCCTGCATGGATCTCATGCATCAGGCTCTGCATCTTGCCTGGCTGTACCTGTCACTGCAGGCTGTGCCAGTATCTTGGGATCTGCCTGCTGGACAGAGCTTTAAACACACCTGGCTGGGCCTCCTCGCTGCTCCAGTGTGTGATATTTGCATTAGCAGCAATGCTTCACTTGGTGTTAGGTTACACAGATAATTGGTAGGCATCATAGGATGGTTTGGGTCAGAGGGGAACCTTAAAGATCATCTCACTCCATCCCCCCTGCCATGGGCAGGGACACCTTCCCCTGGACCAGGCTGCTCAGGGCCCCTTCCAGCCTGACCTGGTTGTGTTGGTTTATCTGCACACACTGCTGCAGTGTCTTTAGTGAGGCTTGTGCATTAGACCCGGGGCCAGGCAAGATGGAAACCTCATCATTTACACTCGTGTAATGTAACAACACCAGCCCTGAGAGCAGAGGCAGAGCTGAACTGAAACACCGAGCTCATCTGAGGAGCTCTGAGTTACTCTATCAACGTTAGATGAGTTGAAAGCTCTAAACCTGAGGGTTGAATCACATAATTGCTGAAGGCAGGAAGGAACGGTAGGGGGCCACATTACTTGAACTGAGCATTGCTTTTGCCTGTCTGAGCATCACAACCTGGCACAGGAATTCCTGCAGATCACAAACAGGGGTCTGGGGCATTTTGCCACAAAGCTCTAAAGGGGGAATTAGTCCATACGCGAGTAACTGTAACACTGAAGTGAAAAACTTCGTCCTCCTTACTCTTTCTATGTGAGAAACCACATTATTACTATGGGGGAATGCAGTTTAAGCATGTCCTGAAGCACTCATGGTAAACTTCAAAGATGTAACACCTTCCGAAGACCATATTTTTGTGTATAAATGAATGTGGCCATTGAAAGAAAGTTCAATCTTACATACACAAAAATATGACATAACTTCCTTTGTCATATACATGAAAGAATACAGTTTATTGAGGAATGCAGGTATATCATATACCATGATTCAGTTTGGCAATTCATTGGATTGATTCCCCAGAAATGAAAATTGGCAAATTGTGTGGGTTAATGTACTTAAACAACCGTTCTTCGAGGTGTTTCCTAAGAGTTTTTGGATGGCCTAAATATTTTTTTCCCAGGAAGGGAAGTGAAGGCAGTCAAAAGAGAAAGCAGCAAAATGTAAAAAATGTGGTGGAAAAAAGAGGAGAAACTGAAATAGTAACAGCAGTTAGGAGGCACAATGCAGGTCACAAGGGAATATATCCATTAATATCTGTGGCCCACTGTCCTGGGTTTGCCAGCTCTAAACCCACTACACCAGTTAAAAGGACTAACACAATTTTAAATAGTGTCAGGAATATAGTAATTGGTAGCAATTTTGTAGATTAGATTGAGATGGCAAAGTATCTGTCATAATGCAGAGGAGCCAGAAAGATTGAGCTAATGGCCCTGTTTCATCTTTTTTGTGCTGTGTTTGTGCCTTGCAATAATAATAAAATTTCATCTCTCTTACTGAAAGAATTTTCAGTGGAGGCAATGTGATATCTGGGAGTGACAAAATGGCTTCACCCAGGTGATCTGAAAGGTTTTGCTGAGGCAAAGCTTGGTTGGCTGGAGATATTTCTGTTCTGGGGGGGAACTACTTTTGGAAGAAAGCTTAAGGAGAGCAAGTGTAGAACTGGGAGATGGTTTATTTATGTGTTTGTGCTGGGCACAGGGAATAGAGAGGCTGAAGTGCTGTGCAAGGCATGGGTAAGTGAAGGGAGCATAATCAGTAATCCTTGCTCTTTCATGGAAAATAGACTGTCAGACTATCATTTAAAAACAAACAGGACCTAAACTGGTGTTCTTCCCCATTTCTGCTGTGGTTTACCTTCCTAGCAAAACCTTACTGCTCCCTGCTTTGACCCCAGTAGGACATCTGCCAGTGCATTTATCCATGGTGTGGATTTCTTTGCCTCTGGACAGCACTGGGTAGGGAGCAGTGCTGTGAGTTCCCAGCCTGCTTTGGGGATGGGTCCTGTGAGGAAATCCACTCTTGATTATTCCTGTCTGTTTTCCTTTGCTCTCTAAAACATTGGAATAAATCCTTCAGGATCTGTGTTACCCTTTTTGAGGTTGTGGTAAAAAAATTCAAAGGAATGAATGAGAGTTGGGTGTTGAACTCCTATTAATTTTACTAAGGACTGAGCCATCGAGCTGAAGTTTATGATGATTTTCTCTTTAAAACAAAAAATCCTGGTTGATAGAATACATAGAATGTTAATATTATTGCAATTTATTGAGGGAATTCCTTGTGTATTGCCCAGTATGTGTTGAGTTCATTAGCAATGACTATTAAAAATGGCTCTTGGAAGAAAACAAAGCAGAAACCATGGAAACTGTAGGCAACTGGCGTGGTAGGACTGTATTGTAAAGCAAAGGTTTGGGGCAGAGGGCAAATTTAAATCGTGAAATAAAAATTTGGGGTAATTTTTTCTAATGTTATGGAGGTTGACCTATTTGGATTTTGTTTAAATGAGTTTTTACAAGGCCACACTAAACTTAAATAGACAGACTATGAGCAGGTCACTGTTCAAGGTCAAAACAAACCTCATAAAACCACAAGGTGATGTGAATCTCATAAAGGTGAGGTGCAAAACCTCAATTTCATGTTGTCCTTCAAATGACCAGATATACATACATAAGTTGTACATCCTAATATTGATGCAAGAAATCTAATCATTCTTTTATATAGTAAACTGTGAGTAGCAGCTATGAGGAATATTAGATCTTTCCCTTCATTGTTCAGGTGAAGATCAAAATTTCTCATTATGAAACAATATGATAGATGTACACATTCTTTTTAGACAGAAGTACTCCTCTGGATAAGGATTTTATTATGCACAGGATACAGCTTTTATTTATTTATATTTTCAAGACATAGATGAGATTTAATAGAATGTACTTCTTGACTTCTGCATAGGAATGAATTTGACTTGAAAATGACATTTCCTCACATGTGAGAAGAAATCCCCAGTTGGTACTGCCTGCAGTGGTTCCTGAAGTTTGTTATATGTGAGTTGGGGGGTGGGGAAATACCATTGCTCTTTTCAGCTTCCTTCTTTCATTTAGCCTTTTCCCCCGTGCTAGGTTTAATGACCATGTACTTCCAGTGCACCTGTCCATGGTGAAAGAAAAAGCAGTGTCAGTGTTCAATAACAGAGACAACAGTATAGGGTTTGGTTCTTAAAATGATCAGCCATGAAATATAAGACAGTGTAAAGAACTCTTATTTTAAATCCACAGTGGCTGCCTGTATGTTAAATCTGACAGATTTATTTACTGAAATCCAGAACCAACACAATAACCTCTTTTACTGTGCATGTTGCAAACAGGGATATTTGCCCTCTGCAGCTCTAGCAATATTCATACTTAGAAACAAAGTATTAAATTTAAAACATGGTGACCTAAAGATTTTTGTGCCATCTTCTGTTTATTATGAAATCTGTTTCCCAATTACCTAAGGCCTTTTTCTTATTTAAATGATTTCCATGGTATCAGCTCACCATGCTTTTTGCCTGCTTGACCACCTCCTAGGTGTGGAGACCTGCTTGAGGAAAGAACACCTTAGTGCCAAATATTGGGCACTAATGAAACATGAAATCACCTGCTTCATCATAAAATACAAGATCCTTAAACATTCCAAACCTTCAGTTTTGTATTTGGCACTGTGAAGAAAGGTAAGCGTAACACTCAGTGTCAAATGTTAAGTGCAAAATTTTTTAAAAGAGTTGGAGTCTCTCTTATACAAAACTTTCTTTTGTGTTACAGCAGAAGAAATTTCAGTAATAATGTCATGTGCTCATGTAGCTACCTATTTCAGTGGGATTTAAGCAGATACTAATAATGTGCTTTTGAAAATCCAGTGGGCTCACTTTGTACTTTTACTACTAAGTAAATTAAATACTTTTGCAGAAATTGGCCCTGAGCTCCTGAATGAGAATATATTTTCCATTACTTAATTTTCCTTCACATCTGTCTTGAGGTGCTCAAAATCCTCGGTTGAGTAGCTGTGAAATTGCTGAACCAAAGTCTGAAGAAATGCTGCTTTTTCCATTTGTTGTCCTTTTAGAAGCAGGTTCCCTTCAGAAATAGAACTTTTCTGAATATTCAAACATTTAGAATAAGAGGCTCTGTTTGAGACAATGTGGGACAATGGTCTAAATCCTTAAGAGCATGCAGTAAAACACAGCCTTTTTTTAGGTTTACTAAATTAGTGAGGGACAGTGAGACAGCACAGCACGTGTGAAGCACTGAGGCACCAGGCTTAGGCATCCAAGAGAACCAAGCTGGTGTGGGAGTCAACAAGGTTGAATCCAATCAAAATGAGCAGTTAAAAAATGAGCTGAACCTCACTGTTCTGGGTGTCCTTCTGTGCTGTTTTAGACACACATGCATTGGCATTTATGTGCATTTGAGCATGTGTGCATGCAGCTCCTCTCTGGGAATGGAAGGTGGGAAGGAGGAGGCACGTTTGTCAAAAGTTTCCCTTCCTTGCACTCAACTCTGCTGCTTCTGGGGACTGATGGGTTAGAGGCTGAGCAGTGGGGAATAGGAATTGTTTCAGCTCCCCATGGAATAGTTCATGATGGAAAATGTTCACTGCACCCCTACCTCAGTGTGTGTAGGCTCTGTAGCCCAGAATCTGGAGCTGTGATTGCCTTGCCCTCTCCATGTCTGAATAGCTGTGGTGGCTGCTCTGAGCACAGGCTACTTTCAAACGTGTTTCCCTGCAGCAATAGCCGAGTGGCAGCTGGACAGAGGTCACAGGGAATGCAAAATGTGCAGTGCTGCATGTGCCTGTATAAAGCCATGCTGGGCTGGCTCCTTGGGTGTGTATGTGCTGTGAAGATTTGCATACGTGTGTATGTGTGTAGCGCATATGTCTTAAAAAGATCGTTTGTTCTGGACAGCTTTTCCTATTACTTTGCTATTGTCCTTCATGTCTAGCTTGTTTCTTTCCCTCCCCCTTTAAAAAAACCTAAAATTTTACAAATTTTAAAATAAGGCCATCAAGATAAATTGCCTTTTAATGTTTACTGTCCCTTCCAAATAGATTCCCTCCCATTTACAAATCACCTTCAGAAGAGCTAGATTTACTGCAAGCTTCATCACTAATACATAATTTTTCCTTACTAGAAAAATTCTAAGTAGATTTTTAAATTAGACTTTAAAATAGTAGATAAACATCTGTGGTTTTTTTTCTTAAATTATGATATGCCAAAGGACCTGGACTGAAATGCCAGATCCCGTTTTCTGTTAGGGAAGCTGCTATGCTGACCTATTTTTCCTTAACATTAATTAAATTGGTGGAGGGATGTTCCTTCATTGCCAGGTGCTGTGTAGGGTGCAGTCTCCCTTAGTAACTCTCATTTCACTTTGGTGTCATTAGTGTAGATTGTGACTGGGAAAGACAGATGGGTTTGGGATTTGCTATGCCAGAGGAATGCCTTTATTTTCTGGGAGCTTTTTTGATGAGTGATGTAGATTGTGGCACCATTCAGGTGACAGATTTGATCCTGAACTGGCCTCAGGCCAACTCTGCCTTACCTCTGGATGTCATTCTGAGCCAAGGACTAGCTGAAGAGTCTTTGCTCTGTGTGAAGTAACCCAGGTCTGAGCCTGGGGACGTGGCAGAGGTCCACCTGCAGTGAGACACTGTTCCAGTAGTTCAGAATGTTTCAGTGGGTCTCTAACAGTGATGGACTCACATCTGTGAATTTTTGCAGGATCAAGCCCTAGACCTATGGTAAGGGGTTATAAATGTGGATGGCAGTTGTGAATCTTAGAATAGATTTAACTGTGTCTTCTTATGTTTCATTGTTTGTCTCTGAAAGCTTTCCAGTGGCTTTTAGGGCCCTTCCTAAAATCAGAAGTGATGAGGTACTGCTGGGTTTCAAAGTTTAACTTTACCCAATACCATGTCAATTTTTTCTATCTGCCTCACTTTTAAACTACAATGCAGTTCAAGTTCACAGATTTGTCAGCTTTTTAGTTTGGGAAGGGTTGTTTGTGAGGTTCTAGAGCTGGAGTGGTGGAGTGGTGGGGCTGTGCACCAGGTGCCCATCCTCTGCTGTGGGAAATGGTGCCAAACCAGCTGGAGGCACTGCAGAGCTGGGGTCCTGCTGCTGCTGCACCCATGTCTGTAGTATTGCTCTCTCTATTTCTATACAGTCCTTACAGGCAACAGGGAATACAGGGAACAGCTAAAGACAAATAGTAAATGAAGGGGATTGTATGGTGAATATCTTCAGATGGGAATCGTGGCCTGAAAGATAGTTCTGAGCCAAGGGGTGAGGAAAACAAAGCCTGTGGTTCTGTGGAGACCAAACACTTTATAACAACCACCACAGACTGGAGCCCAATGTGGACTGGTGGCAGAGGCTTGGGAAGAGGACACACCACAAAAAGGAGAAGCATTGAATTCAGGTGAGCTATGAGCTGTCTAGAAAAGCTAAAATTAAAAAAAGTAAAGTTGTCTGAAAAAGCTAAAATATAATTCAAGGTTTCTGACCTAAGCTAAGCTGCACTGTGACTCTGGAGGGTGCCTGCTTTCTTTTAGGAAAAAAATGGGCCATCCTATCTCAGTGTATCCATGCTGTGGGATCAGATGTTGTTGCCTGGTATAGTTCCACAGTCAGGGGACTTAAACAGTCTGGGGGCTTAAATTCCTAGCTGTTATCCCTCTAACACAAATGGTAGAGGTCTCACAGCAATGACAAGAAGGATATTTTAACTGACAATATTGAGAGAGACAATTTATAGCCTATTGTGTGGATGCAGCTGCTGAGCATTCATATCCTGCCACCATCTTGGCATTCCTGACTTTATTTTTGACAAAGGGTGTTTAACCAGGAATACCTCATATCTCAGCATAAGTCATATCTTGGCCATTTGCATCTTTTCTCTATTGACTTTCTCCAGCTTTCCTTCCTTCCCTTACTTCTCTCTCTCACACACATATCTCTGGTTGAAAAAAAAAGAAAAAAGAACATGTGTGTGTGTAAGTAAACAAAGCAAAAACCATCACCACAAACCATAAATAAAACTTGGTAACAGAAGAAATGAGAGTTTGGCAAATATTTTACATAAATCAATTCTGAAACCAATTAAATTTCTGTATTTATTACTGCAATTAAAAATCTTTTTGCACAGATTTACAGGTTACACAGAAAACAAAGGGTTTTGAAGGGTCATCTTTTCAAACTGCACTTTTAGGGTTTCCTTAGGATGGTGCTTACTACAGAGAGGATGCTCAGAGTGTTCTGCCAAGGCATTGCAAAACCTGTGAGCAGAGAGCTGGGGAGAAAGTCTTTGTGCTGGTATATTTTCCTTTATAAAACTATTAGTTTTACCCAGGTAAGATGTTCTCAGTCATAAAGCTCAGCCAGCTGCAGTGCCCCTAAGTCATGGATTATCTCCCTACAGCTCCCTCTGAGCCCCCCTTGCTCCCCCAGAGCAGCCCTGGGTTGAAGCACACAAGCAGGGCTGCAGTGCCCAACAACAAGGGAAAGCTCTTGGCACCCCACAGGTGCCAGGAAATCACTTTTCTCCCTTGCTATATCACACACAGACTCCTTCAGCTGCTTTTCTAGGGATTGTTACTATTTCTTGACTAAGTTTTCACAGTATGTTTCTCCTTGCTACAGCCCAGATTAAAAAGGACAGATCAATGCCCCAAACCTTGTTGAGCAGTGGGTGGAAGATGGTGGTAGGTTATTTTCCCCAAGGTAACCTGGCTGACATGTGAGGAACAAAAGGCTGAGAGTCTTATTTTCACCCCTGCTTTTTCCTGGGGTACAGCACAGGGACACAGTGTCCAGGATATGCTGTGCACTTGCCCCTTGTAGCCAAGGAGCACTGACCCCATGGGCATCCTGCTCCAAGTGGGAGCTCCCTCCACCACTGCTGAGGGGCTGCTGGGTGTCAGAAAGCTGGGCAGTCACCCCTGAGATCTTTTGAGTGATCTCCAAGCAGTTTCAGCCAAAAGGACTGATATAAATTAAAAATAACTGACTTGTGGCATCTTGAAAACCAGACCCACCCTTAGGGTTTTTATTTTTCAAAGCTTCCCCTGTTTTTCGTCTTTCCTGCTGGCTGGCTCAGCACACAGAGGAGAGTTTGGTGTGGCTGTGATTGACAGGGCCACAGTGTTCTGTCAAGGAGGTTTTGATTTAGAAACCAAGTGGTTTAGGGAAATTTCAATGGGATAGCTTCCAGTGACCTGAAGTGAAGTTGCTTTTCAAACCCAGGGATGCTCATCCTTTTCTATCCCCTCTTATCCATCTGCAATTCTTGTGGGGAGACAGAGAGGTCTCTCTTATTTCCTGGTCTATGCTATTTTTTCCTCTCTCCCTGTCTTTCACCGCTGAAATATCTCAGCAATGCCAGGAGGCTGGTATGCCCTGGGAGGGTAAGAATAGTCTACAATGGCAGAGATCACTCCTGTTGTTGTTTGTCCATTTGCAGTTGCCTGGATAGAGGGTCCACACAGAGGTAGGGGCAGTTGGATCTGACAAGCTAGAGCTTTTGCAAGACAATGTGTTAAAGCCTGAAGAAGATCAACACTTTCAAATCTAACAGTCCTGTTCAAATCATCAAAATAATCCATCAACACATTGTTTTGGCTGAGTTCCTGATTTCTGTCCTTTACCCTTAGCAAAAATTCCTTCCTTTTTTATTTTTTCTTCCCTTTTTTTTACCCCCTTTTCTCCTGTCTAGGTCTAATCTCCTTTGGAAATGAAAAAACTGTTAGGACATCTGGAGCTGAAAGTGTTTTGAGCCTGTTCAAACATGGAGCACTGGGACTCACTGGGATTTTTGATAGTTACACTCAACTATAATGTGACTATTGTTGGTAAGTACTTTTAAAAGAGCTCTCTCTTTTCTTTTGCTGCTTCATATCCTGAAGCCACCTAAGTGCCCTACTGATAATCAACTTTATTTTCAGGTTATGGTTCTGTGATCTGTACAGTAAGTTGTGTTCTCAACACCTGATAGAAGAGGTTAATGTATTTCTTGTTAAACAGTTTACTTCTCTCTCTTTGATAGATTTTTCCTGAGCATTGTGTAAAATATTCTGGCGGGGTTTTCAAATTTGGGTCTTCTTGATGATAGGGCTTCTTGTCAGCTGGAAAAAGGGATCATGGTAAAAACACAGAGAAGTAATGCTGAACTTATACCATATAAAGTGAAT
Organism: Pycnonotus jocosus; assembly: GCA_013400435.1. Taxonomy (NCBI): domain Eukaryota; kingdom Metazoa; phylum Chordata; class Aves; order Passeriformes; family Pycnonotidae; genus Pycnonotus; species Pycnonotus jocosus. Next base: position 6,957 of record VWYP01008646.1, on the reverse strand, counting down.
GGTAGAATGTATGCAATAGCTTTAGTAACAAATTAAAAACATTAAAAGAGAGGACAGAAGACCCACTGTCTTTTATAGGAGGAAGTTTGTGATTGCTACTATTGTGGTTAATTATTGCTTTTCATTCTTTATTTTTGTACACAAATAAGGATCACATGCATTAAAAAAAAAGAAAGCAAACCAAAGGCAAATGCCATTGTCTTTTCCTTAGCCAATTGTTTGCGGTTTGTTTTCTTCCCCTATTATTTAAATAAGATTCTGTTCCTCTTTCATGGGCTACTTTGAACAAAGTATGAGCTGAAGAACTTTCAGGGGCCCTTCAAAGACTCTTTGCCTGCAGCAGTTGCTGTCGTTTCTGCTGTGCACTGCAGGGAGCATCCAGCTGAGCCCCAGCAGGGTTGCTGGAGAGGCTTGTTCTTGTATGTTTAATCAAGATTGGGTCTTTAGGGACAGGGATGCATGGAGGGGTTATCTCTCAAATGTGTGTCACACTAAACTTCTTCCTAAGGAGCCATTGATTTTTCTTAAGCAGCACTCCCTATTGTACATGTTCTAATTAAAAATTGATAGTGAAATAACATGTAGTATTTTGAGCCTAATTAACTAATGAGCTTCAAACACTTTGAGTTCCTCGCAGGGAAAAAATGCTACCTAAGGATGAAACATGGTTTGCTAAAGATGACAGATTCTGTAGAGCTGGTGTTTCCTATTGACCTACACTGTGTCAAAAAGTGAGTAACAGCACAGCCTGCCAGCAAACACAGGAAGCAGCAAAACCACCACTACAGCTCAGGTGATTAAAGATGAAATGGAAAGGCCTCAATTTATTTATGGTTGGATAATATAATTTTTTGCCAGGAGCAGCAGTTTCTCTGATGAGCTCTCCTAAACCTGACATATTCTTCATGTTTTTCCACTACAGAGGAAAAGTTTTACTGTTCTAGCCCATAATCAGTCTACTGGCCACAAATGGTTTTTAGAGGACACTTGAACTGTGTGTTCAGTACAATAATAGGTATCACACGATGTTGTGGAAATATTTGAATATTTTAAATTCACACCAACTACTGGGCAATAGCTTTATGGGAAATACAGAAGAAAATTCTCCAAGGCAACACCCATAAATAATTGTATAGTTTATAGGAAAAATGCTTTGTGATCTGGATTTTTAAAAAGCCTTTATAGTGTGTATTGGTGCTATTTCACAGATTACACTCAAAACCTTGTGTGCATGTGAGATGTGCATTCACTATTAATGACTTGAGCTTTGCAGTACATTTCTCAGCCATTAACTCTGCATAATATACTTCTCTTTAGTCATTGAGTCTTACTGTTTCTCTGCCCGTGTTTACAATTCATGTCTTAACAATTCTTTAAAACAGAATAATCTTATAATTCTTTTATGTTGGGTTTTCCCTCCCCTTTTTGTTTTTAAGCAGTTATTTTCCTCTTTTCTTGTAGAGGATTATTAAATTAAATTACTTTTCCAAAACTATATTGGGAATTGGTGATGGGATTCAAAAGGGAACATGAGAAATTCAAATGCTAAACTTAACTTCAGATGTTGAATATGTGTTTGTACAGAATTCATTTTTAACTTTTGACAACAGGATGGTATATCTTTAAGCCTTCCCAGCCAGGAAAAGGTTTTAGACTTTGACAGAATCATAGAATGGTTTGATAGAAGGGCACCTTAGGTCTGAGTGGAGAAAAGCTGCTCACCAAGGTGAATGAGGGCTGGAAATCATGGCTGAGGTGGGGCAACCAAAGAAGCAACAGAGAGAAATGTCTGGGGTGCACATTTGCACACACAAGTGTACATTTGTAGAACACTTTGCACAAGTTTGCTAATAAGAACAATAATAACTAATTAGTGTGCTAGCAAATACCATTCTATACATAATGGAGAAATTTCATTGGCCAAAGTAAACTTTACATACAATGTCATGGCCAAGACCAAGAACAAATACCATGTCATTGAGCAATCTTTTCTGTCTATATGAGTCTCATACTGTGTTATTAACCTGATCTGTGTTATTGAAATAGGACAGAATTCAGGTGCAGCAACCCAACAACAATGAAAAACTGTAAGTGAAATGGGATTGTTTAATCAGTTTTGATTTCTTTTTATCAGAGTTTTTTCATTAGGTTTCAGTTGGCATGGCTTATTGCATGTTTAATTCCTATATTGTTGAGTCTAGATGAAGATGATGGAATATGTCAGCTACACATTTTCACAGCATTTTCAGTCCCAGTCGGAAAAAAAAAAAAAAAAAAGGAGCTAATAAGAGGGGAGACTATCTCTTCAAATGCCTCGTGTATAGAAAGAGCATCATTGCATGACCTGCCTTCCTTCTCAGGCTCTGACTCTTTTTCTTACCTTTCCTTCTCTTGTAGGGAAGATCTGGCTGATGCTGATAGTCCTGCTGCGGATGGCAGTGGTGGTGTTAGCTGGATACCCCCTCTACCAGGACGAGCAGGAGCGCTTTGTCTGCAACACCCTGCAACCAGGGTGCTCCAATGTTTGCTATGACTTGTTCTCTCCTGTGTCTCACTTTAGGTTCTGGCTCATTCAGACCCTATCTATCCTGCTGCCTTATGCTGCATTCAGCATTTATGTTTCACACAAGGTAGCTCTGTACATCGTAAGGATGCACTGTCTGGTGCATGGGTGCAAGAGCAACAAGGGTTCATCAAGCCCCAAAGATGTGAAGGAGCTTTGTAGAAGTGTAGTTGTCAATAGAGTAGATTGTGGTGCAGACAACCTAAGTGTCCTTAATTTTTCAGGGGCATACACCATTCATCTTTTTATTAGGACCCTACTTGAGGTTGCCTTTGCAGCTGTGCAATACTTTCTTTTTGGATTTTCTGTTCCTGACCGCTTTTCATGCTACCACTCACCTTGCACAAGCACTGTTGACTGTTACATCTCCCGGCCCACTGAGAAATCCATCATGATGGTTTTCATCTGGGGGGTCAGCAGCCTGTCCTTCCTGCTCAGCCTTGCTGACCTCGCCTGTGCTCTCCAGAGAATGGCAGCAAGAAACAAAAAGAACAAGCTGCTGGCAAACCTCTGCACAGAGAAGGAGTGCGTGGTACATCTTCCCCCAGCCCAGCAGAGTAGCTCTTCTCCACCTCAAAATGGGGATGGCCCAGCAGCAAATAGCTGTCAGACCAGTGATGGCTCCTGCTCACTTCTCTCTGAAGAGGAAGAAGAGGCTGTTCTTCATCCTGCAGGCGTCCCTCAGCAAAGTGCCAGCACTAACCTCAGCAGCAATAAATGCTGTGTATCAGGAGACCTTGCTGTTAAGCAAGAGAGCACTGAAGGACCCTTGTGTGCCAGTGACCAGCCAGGAACTCCCTGCAGCCAAATGAGACCCAGACTTCAGCAAGACTTCATTAAAGATACTGCCCTGGCTTTGAGACCTCAGATCGAGTCTCCCCTTGGAGTTTCTTCCTCTGTTGTTCAGAGCAAGCTTTTAGGGTTCTACCCTTCAGCTGAGCTAAAAAACCTTGATGCACAATCAAATTATAGCAGCACTAGCTGCCTGAGGTCAAAAAAGTCAGAATGGGTATAGAAGCCAGAGCGAGCACTACTCTGTGACCTTGACAGGGCAAATCACTGCATCACTGAAGAGGCTCCAGGGAGTTTCAGCTGAATCCCTTGAATCCCAGAGACACTCTGCCATGCTATGTACCTCCATTAGAAAAGAAGCAAACATTTCGGATAAGAGTTTGAAGTGTATTACATTAAGGGACATGTTTTTTAGAAAATGTGACGTCTTTGTGTTTTTCTGCATGTAGATGGTTTAAAAAGGCTGTGGACTGTCACTGATGTGACTGACCTGGTTTTCCAGGAGTATGTATGAACATTTGCTTACCCTAACCTAGATTTATTGCAAATATTGAGCTTAGAAAAGATATGTTTTCTACTGTCAGAAGCCTGATTTATCTCCTCATACTAAATTCTCAAAGCCCATTCTAAGGATATTCAAGAAGAATACTAGACAGTGAATAAAGTAAAAACAGTTGCTTTGTGGCAAAGTGTTAATGTGTCAAAACCGTTGGATCTTATTGCTTGAAGGCAATGAGACACCTCTCCCAGCCATCAGTGCTAGGGCAGTACCTTTCTCTGACACTGATGCCAGCTGCAGCCTGACCATGCCTGAGATATTCAACTATAACACCTTCCAGTACCTCTGGCCTAAGGGAAAGCCAGAGAGGGACTTTTTACAGGCACATGTAGGGATAGGACAAGGAGGAATCACTTCAAACTGAAGTAGGGTAGGTTTACATTAGATGCAAGGAAAACATTTTTTACTTCATGGTGGTGAGGCAGTGGAAGGGTTTGCCCAGAGAAGCTGTGGATGTCCTGGATGTCCCATCCCTGGAGATGCTCAAGGTCAGGTTGGATGGAGCTTTGAGCAGTCTGGTTTCATGGAAAGTGTCTCTGCCTATGGCAGGGGCCTTAGAAATAAATGATCTTTAATGTCCCTTCCAATGCAAACCATTCTATCAACTACAATAACCTGCAAAACAGAGTGGCTGCATCCACATTAGCTGTTGGGCATGGTCCTGTGCTTGAGAATTTCTTGGGAGACGACAAGGAGGTGTGAGCCAGAAGGGTGTCAGGGAGTGCTCCAGCAGCTTGACAGGGACCGAGCAGCAATGCCCATGCTCTGGCTCCACCAATGCATCTACAGGGTGTTACTTCTCAGCCTTAAATAGTCACACTGGGCTCTCAATTTCAGGAGGTGGGAATGAGTCACCTGACCTGTTTTAGGGGTCTCTAGAGGTAAGGTGAGTCACTTTCTGGATGTACCTATTTCTCCCACAATATGATTATCTCAGACCTGGGTTTAGGGAAAATGGTTTCTACCCTGAAAGGAAGATATAGTAGCAATGTCTATATCAAAGTGCTCACCCTCTTTGTCTGACAGATTTAAAATGCTAATAATCTGAAAACATGTCTAAATTGAGTGAATCACAGAATTATTACAGTTATACTTTGTTCTTTCCTTCAGTGTTAATTCTGTCGCATTTGCATAAGCGTGATCCAGCAGTACAGCACAGCAGTGCATGAGATGAATTCTCTTTTAGCTACAAGTCAGTGGGGGTTGAAGGTTGCACATACCTGCACATCATCAGTGGGAGTGGATGTGGAGGAGCATGTACCCAGAGAAATGTGCTGGTGGTAGTGTCTTATAAAACAAATTATTCCGAGGGTATCAGGAACTGGTATTTGTAGATGCTGCTTGGGGCTGGTGTAGCTCCGATGCTGTTTAGACCAGGCACAGATCTAGCCTTGCTCTTGGGCTGCCAGATAACAAGTTTCTGTGATAACTTAAGGGCTGGCTCCCATGTGCAGGACATGAAGGGACAACAGCTTTCACATTCTTCCTTTTCTCTCCTGTGGGTGCAGAAGTCTCCAAGACTGCTAGGCTCATCACACCTGTGTATTATTTCTCACATGTGTAAGGTGAAGACTAACATTTATACCTTCTGCATTCCCCCAAAATTAGGTGGCTTAACAGATAGACAGAACTGCTCTTGGGGTCAGGAGCAAAGCACTTTGGGATCCTGGGGTAGGCTACAGCCATTTTTAATTACTACCTTCCAAGTAAGGTTTTCCTCTCTATTAGCTCTGTTTGTTTCTTTTATTGTGCATGCTTGTTGTGTGATTTGTCATTTCCAGGGTAGAAGCAGCATTAATTATTAAACTTATCATAGGCAGAAAAACATTAAATATTTAAACTTCTCATCCTCCAAAGCCTCTTTAATGGGGTGTGTGCTGATTACACATGCCATGATAATGTCCCGCAACACTGAAACCTTTTATGATTCATTGCATTTTCTCAAATGTGAGAAGGAATGCAAGGAACAAATGTGGATTCAGTCCACTGCATACATCCCACAGCATGAGATATAAATAGGGTAGGAAAAACAATAAATGCATTTTGGCTGGACACAGTTTGGGGGTTTTTGTCTCTGGTTAGATATTTTTTAATGAATGAAGAGTCTCATTTCAAATTGGAAAGATTCTGTTTGTGTTTGAAATGGAAGGTGAAATTAGTGGATGTCTGTCTTCCTTAGTCTGCAGAGACTGACCTTTGGGTTGTGCTGCTCCTCTGCAAATCTGGCTGATTTTGGGACTTTTGGATCCATTGACACATAATTCAGTCAGTGTAATAAGCACTTCATGTGTTTATAAAAACTGCATATTAAAAGAGAAGAATTTGGTATGAAATTTTCCCTGGGGAGTGAATAGAAACCTCTGGCATCAACAACCTGCTCCTAGAGCAATGACTCAGAGTCTTTTACTATTATTGCTCCAAGTTGCATTTATTAATTACAAAGACTGTGTGGATTTGCCAGCAAGGGAAAGACCAAGGGAAGAAGTGTAAAGGAGGTTTGAACTGTTGTGAACTTCCAGAGTTCAAAGAAATGAAGTGGTGGTTGGGAGGGACAGCCACAGTGGGAATGAGAAAATAGCAAAAAAATTATTTGTTGGAAAAAACAAAGAGGAGCACCTCTAATTTCTCCTTGTATTCAATATCACTGAATGTGGAGGTGCTGTAGTTGTCTAGATGTCTTAGAGAGAGAAAAGAACTAATAGATGTGAAGCAAAGAACCAGCAAGGCTTTCTGCTGTTTAAACAAAAGAAAATTTTGTTTTTGGTATGTTAAACTCATGTATTGGTTTTGTAAGTCCTTCCAGAAATTATTACATACTCAGAAAAGTGTTACAAAATGTTCTTATTATGTTTACTGGTGTGTCTTTAAATAATTTCCTAACCCATCTACTACAGAAAAGTTTTTCAAAGATGGGTTGAAAGCATAATACTCCTAAAACTGCCCTCAGGGAGCTCTGTGTTGTACTCAAAGTGCAGATGCCACTTGCACCCTGCAGTGGCTTTATGGAACAATACAGGAGAATATATATATTATATATAGTATT
>VWYP01008639.1:5996-20185 GCA_013400435.1 Pycnonotus jocosus | reverse complement strand
TTTGGGGGAATTTTTTTTAATTTCTTGCAAACTTTTTGCGAATTTTTTGGCATTTTTTAGGACATTTTGGAGATGTTCCACCTGCAAAGCATCAACAAACCAGCAGCCAACCCCATCACCTTTACGAATCCCCATGATTTTCATCCAGCGCTCCGTAAACACAAAATCCCAAACTTTCCATTTTACAAACTTCATAAATGATAAAATAATTTTATATTTTCTATCCCCCTCAGGCCATCCTGCAGCTGGACAGCCCCAAATCAGCGCGCTCCATGCACAGCTTCCTGCAGCAGTACCCCTACACCATGGGCGAGCACACGCTCACCTGCTCCCTGTCCTCCCACGCTGACCTTCCCCAGGTGAAAAATAACAACAATTAACAATTTAACACCACCTGAGGTTTGGTGGTTTTTTTGGTGGGTTTTTTTGTTTTTTTTTTTTTTTTTGGGGAAAATCTTCCTGCAAAGAGGTGCAGGATGGTTCCCCTCAGGGTTGGGATTTCCCCCCTCAGGGTTTGGATTTTCCCGTCAGGGTTGGGATTTTTCCCTCAAGGTTTGGGATTTTTCCCCTCAGGGTTGGTATTTTTCCCCTCAGAGTTTGGAATTTTTCCTCAGGGTTGGAGTTTTCCCCTCAGGGTTGGGATTTTCCCTCAGGGTTGGGATTTTCCCCTCAAGGTTGGGATTTTTCCCCTCAGGGTTTGGATTTTCCCCTCAGGGTTGGGATTTTTCCCCTCAGGGTCAAAAATTTTCCCCTCAGGGTTTGAATTTTCCCCTCAGGGTTTGGATTTTTCCCCTCAGAGTTTGGAATTGTTCCTCAGGGTTGGAGTTTTCCTCTCAGGGTTGGGATTTTCCCTCAGGGTTTAGGATTTTCCCCTCAAGGTTGGGATTTTTCCCCTCAGGGTTTGGGATTTTCCCCTCAGGGTTTGGGATTTTCCCCTCAGGGTTTGGGATTTTCCCCTCAGGGTTGGGATTTTCCCCTCAGGGTCAAAAATTTCCCCCTCAGAGTTTGGGATTTTCTCCTCAGAGTTTGGGATTTTTCCCCTCAGGTCTGGGATTTTCCCCTCAGAGTTGGGATTTTTCCTCAGGGTTGGAATTTTCCCTCAGGGTCAAAAGTTTCCCCCTCAGGGTTGAGATTTTCCCCTCAGGGTTGGGATTTTTCCCTCAGGGTTTAAGATTTTCCCCTCAGGGTTGGGACTTTTCCCTCAGAAATTAGATTTTTCCCCTCAGGTCTGGGATTTTCCCCTCAGAGTTTGGGATTTTTCCCCTCAGGGTTTAGGATTTTTCCCCTCAGGGTTTGGATTTTCCCCTCAGGTCTGTGGTTTTCCCCTCAGAGTTTGGGATTGTTCCTCAGGGTTGGAATTTTCCCTCAGGGTTGGGATTTCCCCCCTCAGGGTTTGGGATTTTTTCCTCAGGGTTTAGGATTTTCCCCTCAGGTTTGGGATTTTCCCCTCAGATCTGGGATTTTCTCTCAGGTTTGGGATTTTTCCCTCAGATCTGGGATTTTCTCTCAGGTTTGGGATTTTTCCCCTCAGGTCTGGGATTTTCTCTCAGGGTTTTTGAATTTCCCTCAGGGTTAGTATTTTTTCCCTCAGAGTTGGTATTTTTTCCCTCAGGATTATGATTTCCCTCTCAAGATTGGAATTTTTCCCTCAGGGTTCTCAATTTCCCTCAGGGTTTGGGATTTTCCCGAGTTGGGATTTTTTCCTCGGGGTTTGGGATTTTCCCCTCAAGATTGGGATTTTTCCCCTCAAGATTGGGATTTTCCCTCAGGATTGCGACTTTACCCTCAGGGTTGGGATTTTTCCCTCAGAGTTTGGATTTTTTCCCCTCAGGGTCAAAAGTTTCCCCCTCAGGGTTTTTGAATTTCTCTGAGAGTTTGAATTTTCCCCTCAGGGTTGGGATTTTCCCCTCAGGGTTTGGGATTTTTCCTCAGGGTTTAGGATTTTTCCCCTCAGAGTTGGGATTTTCCCCCGGAGGGTTGGGATTTTTTCCTCAGATTTGGGGTTTTTCCCTCAGGATTAGGATTTTCCCCTTCAGGGTTGGGATTTTCCCCTTCAGGGTTTAGGATTTTCTCTCAGGGTTTAGGATTTTTTATCCTCAGAGTTGGGGTTTTTTCCTCAGGATTAGGATTTTCCCCCTCAGAGTTGGGATTTTCCCCTCAGGGTTTGGGATTTTTCCTCAGGGTTTAGGATTTTTCCCCTCAGAGTTGGGATTTTCCCTCAGGGTTTGGGATTTTCCCTCAGGGTTTTTGAATTTCCCTCAGGGTTGGTGTTTTCCCCCCTAAGGATTGCCATTTTCCCCTCAGGATTGGGACTTTTCCCTCAGAAATGAGATTTTTCCCCTCAGGGTTGGGATTTTGCCTCAGGATTGGGATTTGCCCTTCAGGGTTTGGGATGTTTTCCTCAAGATTTGGGAGTTTTCCCCATAAGGTTGGGATTTTTTCCCTCAGGGTTTGGATTTTTCCCCTCAGGATCAAAAATTTTCCCCTCAGGGTTTTTGAATATCCCTGAGGGTTTGAATTTTCCCCCCAGGTCTGGGATTTTCCCCTCAGAGTTTGGGATTTTTCCCCTCAGAGTTGGGATTTTCCCCTCAGAGTTTGGGATTTTCCTCTCAGGACTGGAATTTTTCCTTCAGGGTCAGGATTTTCCCCTCAGGGTGGCAATTTTCCCTTCAGGGTTGGGATTTCCCTCTCAGGATTCAGACTTTTTTCCCCTCAGGGTCAGGATTTTCCCCTTAGATTTGGGATTTTTCCTCAGAATTGAGATTTTCCCTCCGGGTTGGGAGTTTTCCCTCAGGACTTGGAATTCTTCCCTCAGGATTTTTCCCTCAGGATTGAGATTTTTTCCTCTCAAGGTTTGGGATTTTTTCCCTCAGCATTTGGGATTCGTGAACACATTGGAATTCTCCTCCTGGGAATGGGATTGGGATCAATTCCCTGCAGTTCTTTATTCCCAGTGCCTGCCCTGGGCTGGTGGGATGTGGGAATCCTGCTCTGACCCCTCTGGAATTGGGAAATCCTGACCTTGGCTTTTGTTTTCCAGGCTGAAACCGGGGAAAGGGAAGTGAAAAGAGACGAGGGGACCAGAGGAAGGTACAGCCTGCGAGGATTTTGGGGAATTTTGGGGAATTTGGGGGAATTTTATCCATTTCTTTTCTCTCTTGGAATGTTTATCCACAATCAGGGAATTCTGAGCCTCCCTCCAGCTTTGTCCTGCTGCTCCTCCTTCCCAATTTTCCTCCAGAGCCAAAATATTTGGGATTGATTAAAAAAATCCTGGAAAAACGGGATAAAATCCATATTTTTGTGGATTTTTTTTTCTCTCTGTTTTTCTCCCCTGCTCAAGTCCTGGCTCCTCCTGTTGTTTTTATTCCATCCTGCAGCTCTTCCCTCCATCCCTGCCTCTGGAATTCCTCTTCCCAGCTGCTGAATTCCCAGAAATTTTTAGGAATTTCTGTTAAATATGGCTTCGATCTTGTTTTTTCTGTTTTTTCTCCATGCTTTGACTTCTTCTTGTTTCCTTCGAATGCTTTTAGCTCCGGCTTGAAAAAACTCCCAGAGGGATCAGGAACGGTGCAAAAACCACCTGGAAATGCATCGGGAGAGCCCAGGAAAGGCCAAATCCCCACCCCAAACGCCCCGGAGGAGGAGATTCCAGCGGGAACACCGGAGATTCCCGGCTCTCAGGCAGCGGGAGGAGGAGGAGGAGCAGCCCGGGAACGACCCTCGGGGATGGATGCGGAGGGCTCGGATCCCGGGATTGGAATTCCCGCGGATCCCGCTGGCAGCAAAGCACCCGCAGCAGGGAAAGGAGAGGCTGGGGATGAGGCAGGGCTGGAAATCCCAAAGGAGGATGAGGAGCGCTCGGCTTCCTCCGCGGAACCTCCGGAATCATCGGGCAAAGCCACGCCGGCAGCTGGAGAAACACCGGGAGCCGTCCCTGGAATGTCCCCGAGCTCCGGGGAGGCTCCGGCGGTGTCACCGGGTGTCCCCCAGCCCGGCCCGGAGCCGGAGAAACCCGCCCTGGGCGAGGCTGGGAAAAGCAGCCCGGAGAGCAAAACGCTCCCAAAAACTCCGGATGCTCCGGGGAAAAACTTGGATGCGGCCGGAGCGGAGAGGGAGGGGACGGCAGAGGAATCCGGGCTCAAAAACGGGGAAAATCCGGGGAAGAGTTTGGGCAAGGCTGGGGCAGAGCTGGAGAAAACAGCTGGAAAAACGTCACCCAAAGGTGGGGAGAACTCCGGGAATGCCGCCGGGGAGATCCACGCGGGGAGCTCGGTGAAAACGCCGCCAAACAAAGGGGTGGGAGGTGCGGTGAATCCCGCCGCATCCCTGAAGGAATCTTGCCTCGGGAAAACCCTTCTGAAGGCCGTGGTGTCCGTCCCGGATATCCTGAAGCAGAGAATTCCCATCAGGATCAGCGAGCCTTCCCTGGGAAAAGCTGGGGAGTCCAAAATCCCCCCCAAAGCGGGGCTGGAGAAGAAAATCCCACCCAAAGCCGCGGCTCAGGCGGGAGCTGGGAGCAGCCAATGGAAAGGGAACGGGAATTCCGGAGCGGATGCGCAGCAGGGAGACAACGGGAAAAGCTCATCCCAGCAGGGCAAGGATTCCCAGCTGGAATCGAAGCAGGGAGAGAGCGGAACGGGCGGCACGAGGGATGATCCCAGCGGGAATCAGGTGAGCAGGGCGGGAATGTTCCCTGCGATTTCAGGAATCCTTCCCCTTTTCCATAAAACCCTGGGCCACCAGAGGAGCTGCTGGGCCACCAGTTCCATTTAGCTGCAGCATGAGGGTTGGAAAATCCTCTGGGAGTTGTTTGGGAAGCGAATCCCGAATGGAATTCCTTGGAGCAGCTCCCAATGGGAATTAACTCCGTGTCTTCTGAGGGGCTGGAATTTGCTTTTCCAAGCCCTGGCACGGGTGGAAAAGAGGCTCCTGAGCCAGGTGTCACCTTCCCTGGAGCCGTGGGGACATCCCAGAGCAGCTCCTCGATCCAAACGAAGCCGTGCTCGTTGAGGATTGGGATTTCCTGGGATTTCAGGGAATTTTCTTGTCCCGTTTTTGCAGGCTCCCGGTGGGGGCGGTGCTGCAGCTTGGAAAGGCGGCGCCGGCAGCGCTGGGAAACAGAAGGAGGTGAGGATGGAAAACCCTGGGATTCAAAGGGTGGAGTGCATGGAAAAGGGGATTTTTGATGTTCCAGGGGCTGGGATTGGGTGGGATTTAAGGGCTTTTCCAACCCAAACCATTCCAGGATTCCAGGACATTCCTGCTCTCAGGAATCTTTCCCCTCTTCCCACAGTGGGTCCCCAAATTCCTGCTCTATTCCCATTTGGTGTCCATGGATCTCATGGGCTCTGGGATGCTGGAATCCCTTTGGATCCTGGAATCCCTTTGGGATCCTGGAATCCCTTTGGGATCAGTTTCCCTTTTGGATCTCTTGATCCCTTTTTCCAGGCTCATGGAGCTGGGACTGCCAGGATGCCCCAACTGGGATCAGATCCCATTAAATCCATCCCCAAATCCCAGTTTCCCAGCTTGTGCTAAATATCCCTGAAAGTGTGAGGGTGGGATGAGATATTTTGGCAGAAAAAGTAATAAAAATTTGGAATTATGATTAAGAAACCAGAGGCATCATTTGGGGTGGGACACCCGTTCCTTTGGATCCCAGAATTTTGAATTGCAGGAATTTTATCTGTGGAATTTTATCCATTGACCTTTATCCACTGGATTTTGCCCACTAAATTTTATCCCTTTAATTTTATCCACTGAATTTTATCCATTGAATTTTATCCATTGATCTTTATCCAGTGAACTTTGTCCAGTAAATTTTATCCATTGAATTTCATCCACTAAGTTTTATCCACTGAATTTTATCCATTGATTTTTATCTTCTGGATTTCATTCATTGGATTTTATCCGCTGAATTTTATGCATTGAATTTCATCCACTGAATTTTTAATCCATTGAATTTTATCCACTAAATTTTATCTCTTGGTCTTTAGCCACTAAATTTTATCCATTGAATTTTATCCGTTGAATTTCATGGAATTCAGTGGAATTTCATCCACTGAATTTTTATCCATTAGATTTAATCCATTGAATTTCATCCACTGAATTTTTTATCCATTAAGTTTGATCCACTGAATTTTATCCATTGATTTTTATCTTCTGGATTTCATTCATTGGATTTTATCCGCTGAATTTTATGCATTGAATTTCATCCACTGAATTTTTAATCCATTGAATTTTATCCACTAAATTTTATCTCTTGGTCTTTAGCCACTAAATTTTATCCATTGAATTTTATCCGTTGAATTTCATGGAATTCAGTGGAATTTCATCCACTGAATTCTTTATCCATTAAATTTGATCCACTGAATTTTATCCATTGATTTTTATCCACTCAATTTAATCCACTGATTTTTTTCCATTGATTTTTATCCATTGTATTGATTTTTACCTGCTGAATTTCATCCAATTGAATTTTTTTCCATCAAAATTTACCCCATTGAGTTTCATCCANTCCATTGACCTTTATCCACTGAATTTTATCCATTGAATTTCATCCACTGAATTTTTTATCCATTACATTTAATCCACTGAATTTTATCCATTGATTTTTATCCAGTGCATTTTTTCCATAGATTTTTACCTGCTGAATTTCATCCAATCGATTTTTTTTCCATCAAAATTTTTCCCCATTGAATTTCATCCACTGCATTTTACCCGTGGAATTTTACCCCCTGTTGATCCACTCTGATTTTTCCAAAGGGCTTTGTCTTCCTGAACTAAACCCAGAGTTTAATTAAATTAATTACTCACCGCAATGCCGTGATTTAAGCCCTGAACAAATTTTTTTTTAACCCTCCAATTAAACTTGGAGTTACTTTTTGGATTATTTGCGTTATTATTATTATTTTGGATTTGGGATTATTTTTTTCCCTCTTGGAGCCAACATGAGGATGTTCCTCCTGGGGGTGACCTTTCAATATGGAATCCCCAGGAGGAAGAGCTTTTCCCGTTCAACCTGGACGAGTTCGTCACGGTGGACGAGGTGCTGGAGGACGCCGAGTCCCCGGCGGCCCCGCGGCGGAACCCGCCCAGGGCCAAGAGAAAAGAACCTCCCAAAGCCAACCCCGCCGAGACGGCGCCCAAGAGGAGGAGAGGCGCCGGAGCCGAAGGTGAGCTGTCCTTTGTCACCTTGGATGAGATCGGGGAGGAGGAGGACGCGCCGGGGCCGCTGCCGGGCGTGGACCCCCAGGGCCTGCTGGTGGTGGATGAGGTGGTGGAAGAGGAGGAGCTGGCGGAGGCGGTGAAGGACCCGCAGGCGCTGCTGACGCTGGACGAGCTCTCGGAGCACGAGGAGCCGGGCGGCTCCCAGGGCGCCGGGCCCCGCGCCGAGTTCGAGGAGCGGCGGCTGAAGGCCGAGCCTTTGGTGACCGTGGACGAGATCGGCGAGGTGGAGGAGCTGCCCCTCAACGAGCCCGCGGAGCTGGGCGCCGCCGAGGAGGGGAAGGCCAACCCCGCCGACTGCGCCGCCTCGCACGTGCCCGACGATCCCAACGCCCTGGTGACCGTGGATGAGATCCAGGAGGACAACGAGGACAACCCGCTGGTGACTCTGGACGAGGTCAACGAGGACGAGGACGATTTCCTGGCCGACTTCAATCACCTCAAAGAGGGACTGAACTTTGTGACGGTCGATGAGGTCGGCGACGAGGAAGAGGAGAGCGCTCTGCCAGGGAAGAACCCGCCCCGGGATGAAGATGACGAAGATATTGTTGCCGTTGCAGGACCTGAGGAAATGGGAATTCTGGGAGATGCAAATGCAGAGGAGGAAGTGGTTGAAATCTCCAAGGCTAAAGGTGAGGAACATCAAGGCCAGGTTGGACAAGGCTTGGAGCCACCTGGGGCTGGTGGAAGGTGTCCCTGTCCGTGTCCTTTAGGTCACTCCCAACTCAAACCATTCCATGATTCCGTTCCACCATTCCATGACCCTGTTCCGTGATTCCATCCCAATGTCCATTTCTCCAGCAGCTCAGCTGGGAACAGAAGATGCAGAACCAAAGTCTCAGCAGAAAAAAACGGCTTTCCCGGGGGTCCCCAAGACGCAGAGCGCTCCCAAAGGTAAATCCAGAGGAATCCCCCAAAATGCTCCGGGTTTTCCTGGCTGGAAGATTCCTTCCTGCCCGATTGAAAACTCCTCCACTGTGGCGCCTCACAACCACAGTGAACATCACAGTCAGGGCCCAGAATCCCTGGGTTTTTCTTGGCTCCTCCAAGTCCTCCAAATTTGGAAGCCTCTCATGGAAAGCTTTTTCCTGAAATTCCCAAATCCAGGTGGAGTTATCGGTTGTTAGCCGGGTGCAGTGTGGTGTCTCCTGAGGGTTCCCATCCTCTGGCGAGTTTTATTCCCAGCATTCAGCGTCTGGAAAGGAGGGAATTGCTGCCAGGGCTGTGAAATGGGGGTCAAGAGATGTGGTGAATTCCTGGGGTCATTCCTTCAGGAACTGCTCCATCTTCCATGGGGTCAGTCCTTCAGGAGGTGCTCCAACATGGGTCACTTTTCCATGGGGTCAGTCCTTCAGGAACTGCTCCAGCTTCCATGGGGTCATTCCTTCAGGAACTGCTCCAGTGTTGGGTCACTTTTCCATGGGGTCAGTCCTTCAGGAACTGCTCCAACTTCTGTGAGGTCATTCCTTCAGGAACTGCTCCAACATGAGTCACTTTTCCATGGAGTCTTTCCTTCAGGAACTGCTCCAACTTGTGTGGAGTCATTCCTTCAGGAACTGCTCCAACTTCCATGGGGTCATTCCTTCAGGAACTGCTCCAACTTGTGTGGAGTCATTCCTTCAGGAACTGCTCCAACTTCCATGGGGTCAATCCTTCAGGAACTGCTCCAGTGTTGGGTCACTCTTCCCTGGGATCAATCCTTCAGGAATGTGGGTCACACTGCTCCACCTTCCATGGGATTGGTTGCTTTATTCCCAGAAAACATTCTGTTCATTGGAAATGGAGAAGACCTGTGGATTGAAACAGGGCAGGGACCAGCCTGGGTGAAAAACCCGATCCTTGGAACGTTCAAGAGCTGTAATTTCCCCCCGAGGAATCCCAAATTCCCCAGATTTGGCTGAAGGAGCGGGAGGTTGGGATATTCCTGGGAGCTGTGTGTGGTGAGTGACCGTGGTGTATCCTCAGCTCTGGATATCCTGGTGCCCAAGGCCGGATTCTTCTGCCAGATCTGCTCCCTCTTCTACGCCGACGAACCCTCCATGATCAACCACTGCAGGACCCCCCTGCACCGGCAGAACATGGAGGTACCGCCCGGGAAAACGGGAATATCCCCCCAAATCCCCCGATTCAGGGCTGTGGAGAATTCCCTGGGGTTTGGGAATATGGAATATTTTTATTCCATGCCCAAATTTTGGGGGAATCCTGATCCCTGAGATTTGGCCACGTTCCCCTCGGGAGCTTCTGGTGTCGATGCCATCCTGGGAGCTGAATTTGGGGGAGTTTTATGGGACAAACGGTGTTCCTGGCCCAGCTTTTGGGGGCTGACCCTGGAAAATCCCTTCAGCACCTTCTCTTCTCCCTTCTCCACAGAAATTCATGGCCAAGCAGCAGGATAACGGCGGGGAGGAGCCGAGCTCCAGGTGATGGAGCTCCCCAGGAACAACGCTTCGGGGCCAGTTAGTTCTGTTCGGATTCCCTTTGTCGTTTGGGGTCGGGAAGGAGCATCCAGGGTGTAAAAAATTGGAGCTGGGAGCAGAACTGGACCCAAACGAGGAGAGGGTTGGGTTTGCATCTCCGATCATCCAACGTGGGAGAGACTGCTCCAGGTGTCCCCCGGAAATAAATGTTCTCGCTGTATAGTTACCCCAGGGCCTGAGTTTGGGCTCGTTCCTTGGGGTTTGGTGACGCTGGGTGACACCAGAGATCCAGGAGAGGGTCTGGAGCTCCAGGAGCAGCTGAGGGAGCTGGGAAAGGGGCTCAGCCTGGAGAAAAGGGGGATCAGGGGGGATCTTGTGGCTCTGCACAACTCCCTGAATTCTTGGAGCCAGGTGGGATCTGGTCCAGGAGGAGAGGGAACGACTCCAAGCTGTGCCAGGTTGGATATTGGGAAAATTCCTTCTTGGAAAAGGCTGTGCAGCCCTGGCAGGGGTGGAATCCCCATCCCTGGGAAGATTTAACACCCTTTGGATGTGGCACTTGGGGACATGGTCCATGGTGGCCTTGGCAGAGCTGGACTCGATGGTCTCAGAGGGTTTTTCCCAACCCAAACAATTCCATGAGTTCCTGCCCTGCACCCAAGCTGCTCCCAGCCCCCTCAGCTCCATGGTGACATTCCAAACTTGGGGACCCCTCTGGAGCACTCATCCCCTCCTGGGGCTCATGAGCAGCCGACAGAGCCGCAGGAATTCAGGGATTCCTTTAATTCCGGGCATTGGGGCACCCGCCGCCTTCTTGAGGAGCACACAGGAACCATTTCTCCTCGTGGACTTCATCCAGGTGGGTCAGAAGGGGAAACTGGGATTGACTCCCTGGGAATGCTGAACTTCTCAAAGGTGGGATCAGGGTTGGTGCTGGGGTTGGAGAGCGGCCGTGGTGTGGGGAAGGCCCTGGAGGTCAGGGTGGGCAGGGCTGGAGGGCGCTGACCCCCTGCTCTGTTGGCCAGCCCTGGGCACAGCTCCTGCTCAAGGAAGGCTTTCCCACTGGGACATCTCTTGGTTGATGAAGTCTTCCCATTGGGACAGGGTTTTGTATCCCTTGGCATTCCCTTGACACTGCTCTGGGGGTCTCTTGGTGTCCCCTTGGCCCGGATCTTGGTCAGGGAATTCTTCCATTTGGGACATCTCCTTGTTGATGGGTTCTTCCATTTGGGACATCTCCTGGTTGGTGAATTCTTCCATTTGGGACATCTCCTGGTGGATTAAGTCTTCCCATTGGGACAGGGTTTTGTATTTGTTGACTTTCCCTTGGCGCCATTCTTGATGTCTCTTGGCTTTTCCTTGGCACAGCTCTTGGTTGATGGATTCTTCCCTTTGGGACATCTCTTGACTGATGGATTCTTCCATTTAGGACGTCTCTTGGTTGATGGATTCTTCCATTTGGGACATCTCCTGGTGGATTAAATCTTCCCATTGGGACAGAGTTTTGTATGTGTTGATTTTCCATTGGTGCCCTTCTTGGTGTCTCTTGGCTTTTCCTTGGCACAGCTCTTGGTTGATGGATTCTTCCCTTTGGGACATCCCTTGGTTGATGGATTCATCCATTTGGGACATCTCTTGGTTGGTGAATTCTTCCATTTGGGATGTCTCTTGGTTGATGGATTCTTCCATGTGAGCCATCTCCTGGTGGATTAAATCTTCCCATTGGGACACACTTTTGTATCCGTTGACACTCTCTTGGCACCGTTCTTGGTGACTCTTGGCTTTTCTTTGGCACGGGGCTTGGTCCATGAGTTCTTCCACATGGAACATTCCTTGGTCAATGAGTTCTTCCATGTGGGACATCTCCTGGTTGATGAGTTCTTCCATGAGGGACATCTCCTGGTTGATTAGATCTTCCCATTGGGACATGTTTTTGTATCCATTGCCCTCCTTCTGCCACAGCTCTGGGTCTTTTGGGACCTCCCGTTGGCATCGCTTTCGGGACGTTTTGGCTTTTCCTCGTTCCGTGTGGTGTTCCCGTGTGGTGATCCCAAGGGACATCCCTTGGCTGGTGGGGTCTTCCCAATGGGGCTGATCTTTGTGCCCATTGGATTCCCCTTGGCTCCGCTCCTGGGATCCATTGGCTTCCCCTTGGCACAGCTCCTGGGATCCATTGGCTTCCCCTTGGCACAACCCATGGGGTCCATTGGCTTCCCCTTGGCACAACCCATGGGATCCCTTGGGTTCCCCTTGGCACCGCTCCTGGGATCCATTGGCTTCCCCTTGGCACAGCTCCTGGGATCCATTGGCTTCCCCTTGGCACAACCCATGGGATCCCTTGACCTCCCCTTGGCACCGCTCCTGGGATCCATTGGCTTCCCCTTGGCACAACCCATGGGATCCATTGGCTTCCCCTTGGCACAACCCATGGGATCCCTTGACCTCCCCTTGGCACAGCTCCTGGTTGCCGAGCTCTCCCCGTGGTGCTGGGTGCCCGTACCCTCTGCCGTGCCCTCGGTGCCGTTCCTGCTCTCCGCTGCCTTTCCTCTGGCGCAGCTCCTGGTGGATGAGCTCCTCCACGTGCCCCATCTCCTGGGTGATGGAGTCCAGCCACCGGGACAGATCTCTGTACCCGAGGGCATTGCCCTGGCTGATCCCTTGGGATCTCTCTGCGCACCCTCGGGATCCCTGTGGATCTCTGCCGTAGAATTCCCGTTCTCCCTGCTCCGTGGCCATCTCCTGTCCCTCCTGGAGGCTCCACAGCCCCCGGGCCGGCCGGGATTTGGGATTTGGCTTCTCCAGAGGGATCCGGGAGCTGCTGCTCCTGAGGGAGGGGCTCTGCTGGCAGCGGGAACCCTTTGGGGTCACACCGGCATCGGGGCGCGACTCCTGTGTCTCCCTGCTCCGTGGCCGGCACCCTCTGGAACCTTCTGGAACCCTCTGGAACCCTGTGGAACCCTGTGGAGCTGCAGCCCTGGCCCCACGGGACACCAGGGTGGCACAGGTGACACCGGAAGGGTGGGGGCACCCAGGGACAGCCCTCTCTTGTCACTGTCCCCATGTCCCTGCAGTCCTTCCTGCAGGGATATTCCCAATGGGTGTCCCCCAGCCCGAGCTCTCTGGGTTTGACCCTGCTCTGCTTTTGGGGTGCGAGGGAGCAGAGCCAGGATCCCTGTACAATCCCTGTAGGATCCCTGTAGGGTTCCTGTATGATCCCTGTAGGATTCCTGTAGGCTCCCTGTATTATTCCTGTAGGATCCCTGTAGAGTCCCTGTACAATCCCTGTAGGATCCCTGTAGGATTCCTGTAGGCTCCCTGTATTATTCCTGTAGGATCCCTGTAGAATCCCTGTAGGGTTCCTGTAGGATCCCTGCAGGATCCCTGTACAATCCCTGTAGGGTTCCTGTAGGATTCCTGTAGGCTCCCTGTATTATTCCTGTAGGATCCCTGTAGAATCCCTGTAGGGTTCCTGTAGGATCCCTGCAGGATCCCTGTACAATCCCTGTAGGGTTCCTGTAGGGTTCCTGTAGGATCCCTGTACGATCCCTGTATGATTCCTGCAGGATCGCTGTAGGATTCCTGAAAAATCCCTGTAGGATTCCTGCAGGATTCCTGTACAATCCCTGTAGGACCCCTGTAGGGTTCCTCTACAATCCCTGTAGGGTTCCTGCAGGATCCCTGTAGGATCCCTGCAGGATCCCTGTACGATTCCTGCAGGATCTCTGTAGGGTCCCTGTAGGATTCCTGCCAGATTCCTGCCGGGAAAAGCCTCCTCGGCTCCTTTAAGGCATCTCCAAGCGGGCCCTGGCAGGCGCCCGGCGCTGTCAGGAAATTCCTGAGCTCCCGGGAGTGCTGAGCCAGCGCGGATCGGGGCCGAGCGCGCCTCGGGGCCGGGCCGGGTGCCAGGAGCGGGGCCGGGAGCTCTGCAAACCTCGAAAGAGCCCTCACGTGGGGCCCGGAGAGCAGAACAAAAACCTTCCACAGGAGCCGGGCTGGGAATGAGCGCTCCGTGCCCTGTGCCACCCCCGCTGTCCCCGCTGTCCCTCGGGATGGCCGAGGAGCGTCCCCGGGTGATGCAGATCCCGAGCGGTGTCACCTGTGTGCCACCCTGTCCCCCTCCTCCCTCAGCCAGGCACGGCTCCGGGCCACCCCAGAGTGACAGGGATGGGGACAAAGGACAGGGATGGCACCGGCGCCACCCCCGCTGCCCCCTGGGATGGCCTAGGAGCGTCCCCGGGTGCTGCAGATCCCGAGCGGTGTCACCTGTGTGCCACCCTGTCCCCCTCCTTCCCCAGCTTCGGCCACCCCAGTGTGACAGGGATGGCGACAAGGGACAGGAATGGCACCAGCGCCACCCCCGCTGCCCTGCCCGCTCCGAACCTGCGGGAAATCCCAATAAAAGAAGGGAAAATCGACCCGGGAAAGTTCTCTGGGAGCGCGTGTGAGACCCCGCGCAGGATTGGGGGGACAGGCAGCACCCCGAGCCCTTCCCCGGCCCCCAGACCCGCACCCCCAGCCCCACCCGGGGCACCCCCAGAGGGG
>VWYP01008636.1:0-12988 GCA_013400435.1 Pycnonotus jocosus | reverse complement strand
AAGAATTTTGTGTTCAAATGCAGTTTAAATTGTATGCTAAAGTTATATAGTTCTGTCTATTTTTGTCTCTGACATGTCCCTGCAAATCCATGGGAAGTGTCTTTGAACTCATAGCAAAACTCTTTGCATTGTAACTAAATACTGGTTACAAAATTGTGTTTCTCTTCTTTTTATTCTGTTCTCTTTTTATAACTTTAAGTGTAATTCAGAATTATAGCACTTTCATTTTGATCTCTTATTTGCTTTTTGTGTTTTTTTAAATTAAGCTAGTAATGTGTAGGTTGTGAGGTTTTTCTTCTTTCAGACTGGGGTGAGAGCAAAGGGCAGTGTATAAACTGACATCGATTTTTCACAGCATGACCAATAAGTACTATGGCAGACACTCTTAGCAAGTGGTGTCCTGCACTGAGATGCCTTTCTGAAACATCAAGGTAATCTGTATCTTTTCAGCGTAACCTGCAGGGAGTAACATCATAAACCAGTGAAGTGCATCACATGACAATGATTTGTGCTGTAGAGCAACAGATTAACCCCAGATAACAGGCTCTAGAAGCATGTCATATTACTAAGCCACCTGCAGGAAACAATCAGACAAGGTCAAAGAGATTTAAATACAGTGGAAACAGAGAAAAAGTTAACAAGAGTAAAACATTAAGTTAACTCCTGGCACCTGTTTTTTCCCCTTGTACTACAGAAACATTTCTCTCTCTGTTCATCTGGTGTAAGAAAAAAGAGCTTGAAACACCACCATGTTATTCTTACCCTAAACCAGAGTCATGCAGACATGATGTCAAGAGCAAATAAGTTGCATATTTGCACTTTAGTTGGTATATTTTAAAACATCTGAAATAGAAGGTAAATGGAATCTTTCTTGTCAGTTTTTCTGTGGGCATTGTTTGCATGGCACAGGTATGTGCGGAGAAGTAGTCCATGCCCAAAATTATGTAAACAAAATTTAAACACTAATAAGCTCCCATATTTTAATTTAACTTCCAGACATTAGACTAAAATTTGAATCACAGTTATTAGGTTTACCCTTGTGACTGAGATCCCAAACAGACATTTTAATTTTTGCAGAGTTTAAGCAACCGCATGAGATTGAGTCAAAAAAGGAAGTTGGAAAAAGGGTGTAAAAGAAGTTCAAATAGTAAAAGCTGCTTCTGGCAGCAGGTCAAATCTTGGTTAATCAGGGCTTTGGCACAGGCAGAGTCAGGAGTGAGCAAGCACATGGCAGGTTTGTTTTGCCTGACAGGAATTCACAGCTTGATATACTCAAGTGCTTATTTTCCCTAAGGCAAGGGATCGCCTTGTCAAGTCTTGATTCATGCATGGTCTTCATCTGAAACATAATAATATTAAGAACATTTATTTTAAAGTTTTGTTATCATTTTAGTATATATTTGCTGAGCTGATAGTTTCCTAAGTAATGTAACTGCTTTGCTCATATTTCTCTTTTTTTTTTTAATGGAAAACTAATAAAACTACACCCAGAACATTTATGCATTTCTTGAAATGTAATTTGATTTCTTAAAGGTGTGCATTTATGTGTATTTTTTTTCCCTAAATAGATCAATTTATTTTCATTGAATTATTAAATACAAGAAGTGTTGAAAAATACCTAAATATAATTTTCATATCAGAATAGATAAGGAACAACTGGATAAATACTTTTTTTAGATCATCTCTTTATATTGAAAATCTCTAATCATAAATATCAGGGAAAAGCTCATATTGTGGAGGCTTTTCTATTTTTCCCTTTTTCTGCAGTGTTCATCCTTTTTATTTGTCTTTTATTAACATAATTCCTTTAAATTACTTTCATCATCCAAGTCCACTCTGCCGAACCTCACACTGAAAATTCCAATCCACCTTGAAGGAAGTTGCAATTTTCTACTAGGTAATGTGATCTCAACACTTACTAAAGAAATCCCCCAGAGCTGCTGGACTAATTGTATAAGACTTTCTACAGACAGTCTGTGAGAACTTCCCAGAAACACTGTTCTGTAATTGATTAATTTCTGTCCTTCCTGATGAAGTATTAAAATATGTTCATAAATTTGAAGAAAGAAAAGAAATATGACAGTGCAAAAATGGCCTGCAGCCATCTGTGATCTCATGACATGAATGAAATTAAGTATGATCAGGGACTTCTTCGTTCAATAATCTTTATTTTATACTGGGAAAGTAATCTATTTATCTGGTTTAAACAGATGACTTTCAAGAAAGTTTTGACCTAAAAGGGAGCGTGACAGAAGCAGCTAAATGCCTTTCTCCATCCCATTCCATGTATTAGTTTATGTGCTCCAGCTGTCACATCTACTACTTAAGAATGGGTTCAAAACTTATTCTGAAAAGAGATAAAAATGGAAATTGCAAAGTAATTTTTCCTGTACTCAACTTTTTATGTGCTTGTTCAACTGTCAGTCACCATTTCTTCAATCTCACATCATGTTTTAATTCTTCTCGTTACTTCAAAATTCTTCTAGAAAAAATACATGGAAAATAGATGTGTTTTAAGCACACCTGATATCATCTGGTCTGGTTTTACTATCTGCTAGTCAGCTGCTCGATTAGAGACACAATACTGTAAGATGCTTTTTTTTCATGATTATTGATAAGAGCCAGTCTTTTGCAAAGAGATTATGACCTGCCCTGAGAATATGCAAGGCCAGGCTGGGGCCCTGGGAACCCTGGTCTAGTCATGGCAGGAGGGTTGGAACCTTCAGGTCCCTTCCAACCCAAACCACTCCATGATTACCTTGTTGATATAGCACAAGTTATATGATTTACAAATGGCTGGGGCAATAAATTAAAAACAAGCATGGAAGGAGGATGCAGGAAAGGGTTTTTCCATCAAAAAGCTGATCATGATTTGTTTATTAATTAGTAAAGTCAAAAAGATGGAATAGTTACTGCTTGGGAAGGTCCAAATCAAGGAAAAGGAAACTTGATGAATAGACAATCCTGGAATCAGGATTCAAAACTCATTGATTGGTTTTAATTAGCATCAGTAAGGTAGTCTTTAGCAGAAAATTTCATGTGCAGAATTTAAAAAATGGAAGATACTACGTTGCATCCATGCGTGCCCTGATTTTTTCATAATTTCTTGATAATCACCTACCATTAGTAAGTGTAAGAGCCAGTTTACTCTAGGCTGACTGACCTGTGTATTTGTGTATATATATTACTCTCATTTTTATATATATATATACACATACACTCTCATTTTTTCTTAAAGAAAATTTCTAAACAACAACAACAAATAGATCCAGTTTTGTCTTCTTCGTTAGACAATATAGGGGTCAAGGCTGCTAATGGGACATCAGTACAAGTACAAAATAATTTGCATGTTGCAAAGGATCAGGATTTTACTATAAAAATGTTTTTTGAGGGGAAATCTATGGTAGCAGTCAATACTCCGTTTAAAAGAATGATTATAGACAATTTTATTTTGACTTTCATAGATAGTGCACTTGTCAGACAGTTGAAGAAGAGGCTAAGGCATATAATTAGGCAGGTTAGTGGTATGGCAGGGAGTCACCCAGCAGAAGCTCTTTTAGGGGGCAGCTGTGCAGTCATTTATAAGAAGATTTCCTGTTTGAAGTCAATAGGAGGTCTGACTCCATCAGGGATTCAGAACAAGCTCATATAAGAAAGAGAAGAGACAGGAAGTCAAGTGTCTGTTGTTTGCTCACTGAGAAAGACCTAAGGGCAGGGAAGATCAATACAACTGAAGAACTGCAGTTAAGAGTAAGATTTATGAATTATTTCTCAGACTCTTCATCTTTGAAAGAAGAGAGAAAGAAAGTGTCCAATTTTCTTGTGTGAACGGTTGGTTCTTTTTCTTCTAGCAAATTTCAAACATGTAGGTAGCATTTTATTGATGCTAAAGTTAACTGGAGGAATTTTCAGAAGTATAGTTTTTACTAAGCTCTTTAATCTCTTGTCTTTTTATCTCTCTCTTTTTGTTTTTTACCCCCAAACTAGCTCAAGGTCAAAAAACTTAATCACATCTTCTTTTACCCAGTCGAACTTAAACCTAAGAATTCTTCCAATAATCATTAAACATAAAAATCCCCCAAGTCCATTTTAAGTATATATACAATTATACAGATTTTCTCAGTATATTAAAAATATACTTTGGTGAATTTCTCTAAACACATCTTCAGTATGCAAAGTGTAGTGTGCCAGCATCTTGTATGCACATATATATTTATCTGTTTTGTGTGTGTGTGGACACTTGTGCTCATTTATAGTCATAAACATTTGTAATATCCCTTGGTTATTTGTGCTCTCCTAGAGGTATAAGGTATTTGCAAATTTAGCATATTTTAAAAACATGTCAAGGACTTTGGAAAAAAAAAGAAGTCTGTTTTCTGTGAGTTTTAGACTTTCAAGCTCATAATTATTTTACTCTGCTTTGGGATCTTAGTAATCAGTGGAAATAAGAAGATACATACTCTGTGAATGGCTGGTTTTGTTTATAGGAGCAGCTTAGATGAACAGCCTTTGAAAATGACAAAACATTTTCGTTTTATAGCTCATATTAGTACTTTTGCAATTGCATTAATCTTGAAAATGGAACTACACATTTTTAAAATATGACATATTTATTTATAACATTAGTAGTGATATAGGCAATAAAACATGCTCTATTATGAGTTACAAAATAATAAGTTTCTTTCATACATTGTTTTTGTTAATGCATTATCTCTACAATTGTACACTCACATTTTATGTTATGCACCAATTCTAGCTAGAGAACACTTGCCACTTATCGTTTAAGAAAAAAAGAAGAAAATGAAAAAGAAATCTTAGACAAAAGGAAAAATTACAAGAAAAGGAATGATAAAAAAGTCCTTTAAAATATCTTAATTTAGTAAATATTGGAGCCTGACAAGTTAAAGAAAAGATTTTTGAACCATTATGATTTTAATACTTCGCTGTTCTTCAGCAGTAAAAGAAGGAACAATAGAAATTAACATCGAACATACCTTTGTTTACTTCTAAACATAAGTGGTAATGGAGTAAAAAAAAAAGGTTAAAAAAAGTTTAGTTACTTTGTTAGGGGCAAGCAACTCCCTCCACCCATTAATAGAGGAGTTCCTTACAGGTATTTCTATGCAGCTCAATGAAACTGCTGTAGTTTTAAAAGGCATGAACTTCATTGTTTTTAAGGAAAATAATTAATTGAATTAATTCAGTCTTGACTTACACTGGTTTTAAGTAAAACAGTATTCCCACTGTTTGAATGGTTATCCTATTCTACTTGGGGGTTTTTTTGTTGTTTTGGGTTTTTTTTTTTAATTCAAATATTATTCTAATGCTATTTATGTGTTGTAAACTTGCATTCTTAAGCATGTGCTTTTATTTCCTTTGTGAAAGTTCAGAATATTAGAAAATACTCTGATAGCTATATCCAAAACCAAATGTGAATCCAAGTTCAGCTCCACTTGAAAGCCAAGATTTCATCAATTTTATTTTCCTGACTAGATTTACACTTTTGTCCACATTCTAAAGGATTATCTGAAGCAACCTCTCTTGGGAAGTACCTGTTGAAGCTGGTATGTCTCAGATGACCTGAAGGCACAATTTTTCTCTTTTCAATCTAGTTCCTTCAGTTAAGGATGCTGATTTGATGTTGCCTTAAAAATGAGTCTTACTAATGCTCCTGAATTTGTTATGCCTTATCCCACAAATGGGATGCAGCAGGAAGAGTAGGATGACAAAACAATTCAGTTGATATAAAGTATCTTGCAAACAGGATCTAGGATATTTGGAAAATGTATTTGGTTGTTGTCTCTGTCTGATTTTGTTTGTTTGTTGGTATAGAGTGGGATTACTGTGAGAGTGTTTGGCGCCAGCTAGTGAAAGAGAAAAGGAATAAAAAATTTACATGCTTGAGGAAGAGTCAGTGAAATGGCAGGAGAGCCAGGTGCACCAGCAGTTTTGTCCAGTTGAAGTAGAAGAAGTAGCAGTACAAGTCCAAAATTGTAGGAATTGAATCGTAGCCTCCTAATTCCCTGCCTTGTTTATGTTAACGTTCTTATTAAAATTTGTTTGTGGGTAGTGAGAATTAGTTCTATCTGTGCATAAAGTCCGGATTAAGCTAACCATGATATGGCAGATCTAATCTATGTTTTAATAGTGACTCCTCTAATGACCATGGCCTACATTGCTGCACAACAGCTCTTGCTAGAAGCTTATATATATATAAAAATGTATGTGATAGTGTAGACTCCTTCCAGATTTTATTGCAGAAAAATATGGTAGCTTGTCATAAAGCATAAGAAAAGGAAAATAACTTTTCAATTTTGTGTGATATTGAACACAGCAAAGCTATTCTTGCATCTCCAAATTATCTCTTACATTCTGGATGCAAATGCATGCATGTAGCTCTTTTCAATTTCACTAGAGCCTGACTCATTTAAGAAATGAGTATTATCCTGTGTACCAAATTTAGAGGCATTGGTGCAATGAACTGAATACTAAACAAGCATTGAATCCTGGCATTTTCTACATGCAAAGTGCCTGTAAAAATACTTTCCTTATGTCTGAATAACATAGGTAAATTTTTAAAAGAAACTTATCTCCTGTCTAAAAGTCTTATTCTAATAAAAAGATTTGTAGGATATCTCAAATAATACAGTAAATCAGATGTTAATCTTTATATTTATACCCAGGAAACACCCCTGTGTTATTTAACCTGGATAGTTTGACTGCTTCCATTTCCCTGTTTTCCTGCACTGTCGCTAATTCACTCTTTCAAAGTCAAGACTTCTGGCCCACATCCATTATCCTATTCATATCCCCCTTTGTAATGCACTACTTTCAGGGGCATTGTGTCAGTATTGCTTACATTCAGTCTGAAAAACGCTTTGGCTCACCATCAGCTGCAGAACAGATCCTGTGTGGCTGCTCATCGTTCTAGCAAAATAGAGTTACTTACCATTCAGTTACTGATAGCAAAAGTCTGACTTTACTGAAGAATTGTACATTTTCTGTGTAGATTTTGTGGGTTTGGCTCATTGTTTTTAGAGGGGGGAAAATTTTCCTCAGAGGTTTTGCTCAATGACTACTGGAGTTTTGGGATATTTTTATGAGACCACAAAAACCCAGTTTTGTTATTCTGAGTTAGCACTTGGATTTTCACAATATCCCTCCAACCTGAATTGATGTAGCTCTAAACAATCCATGTAAGGAATTACAGCAGACCAGTGGGGTGATTGTTCCCAGTGATGGAAATTATGGCTATTTTTTTAATGTAAAGACAGGAGAAGATAGGTTTATAAGTTCAATGGAATTATTTAACAACCAAATTGTGTTAATTAATTAATCTCTTTAATATTGTTTCACCTACTTCTATGAGTCATTTGTGTGTAAATATCCATGCTTACCCATGCCCACATTCATGATTTTTTCTCTCTACTGCATTACATAAACCTGCATTCTAATCGGCAGGTTTTAATTTGTATTAGGATATTTTTGGTGTTTCTTATTTATGTACTTTGGATGAATTCTAGTTTTGAGAGGTCATATCTGTACTTTTCAATTAATAAATGCTGAAAGATGAAAACATTGGACAATTGAAATTAAAACACATGCCATTAAGAGAATGTGGTTTTGTGTGGGATTCTTTAGAAATTAATGTGATTTAAACATGGAGAAAATTCTGCATTTCCCTTTGTAACTTTACTACAGTTCTCAGTTCTGAACATAGAAAGGTTTCTAGTGATATTTTTTCAGAAATGAGGATTATTTCCATCAACATTTTGGAGAACACCACTACCTGAAAGATAGTGAAGTTTCTTTGTGAAAACAGATCCTATTAATATGTTCAGAAATTACTAGTCCCAGAGTATCTGATATCAGATCTGACTGACCAACTCAAAGCAAGGGGCAAACAGAGGATTTGAAAACAGGGAAGGAAATTAATTCTATTAATTATACCCTTCTAAAAGGCCCAAGATGTTAGCACAAAAATATAGCCACTGAAGAATCCGAAAGAGTCCAGATATCATCCTCCAAACCTCTCTTCTGATGCAAAATAATAAAAAAGTCCTAGCACTAACATTTGTTCAACTGTCAGTATCATATAAATATGTCTCACATTATATAAATAATATGGTTATCAAAACCATTTTGATACTTAATTTTCATTTATTGCAGGGTGAAATATATTAAATAGATGCAACACTGCATTTTTAACACCACGTATGTCGATATTTATTTAGTTAGTTTTTAAACACAGCTGAAGTTTTCATGCTTGTCTTCCACCCAGATTCTGTGGAAGGCAGAACAATTGCAGGGCATAAAATGACTGAAAATTATAGACAAGTGCAATCCTCTACCTCTTTGATACCCAATTTATTATCAAATTGGTTGAATAATGGGCCAATTGGTTCACATTTCAAATGCATAATCTCTTCTGTTCCTAGATTTGGGATTAAGTAGATGACTTGTTGCATTCTTTTGTCCAATCTTGTTGTAGAATTACAGTGAAATAAATAAGCAGTATTAACAAGAGCTAATCCTACAATTTGAGCTCTGCAATGCCAAGTTTTTGTCTAGCTGCTTAGTAATCATACATTTTTCATCCTATTTTATAGCTGCAGTAAATGAATTGCAGCTAGAGACAATCAATCCATGGGTTCAGGAAGAAAATCTGTTAGGGAAACAAAACACAGTAGGGAAATAGAAGAGTAGGGTTTGCATAATGAAACAATACAATATAATAAGCTTTAATCATTATATTGGTTGCGTTCTGCAGTGTAAATAGAAAAAAGAATCTCTATGTGATTGTCTTGAAACACACAGTGAAAACTGATTCCTTTAAATTCTATCTGCAAATACTGGAATATCAGAGGTCATGGCTTTTTCTGAAATATCTTGACTAGCTTGATGAACTGTCATTTTGGCCCCCTCTATGTGAGAACAAGAAGTGTGATCTAATAGTACTTTTTTTTTTTCTTTCCCCAAGTTGTATGGTACACTGATTATTCATTTCCTTGCTCCTAGTATTTCTAAAATAACTACAGCACACTTGAAAATCATCCTATAGCTTTTTGCCACAGATTTCCAGATTTCAAAATGTATGACAATACAATTTCAATACACGGTAATATAGATCCCATTACAAAATAATATGGATACCAAGGCTCTTTGCAATTTCCTACCCCTTTTCCCACTGCCTCAATTAAAAAAGCAGAGGCAATTTGGAATTAGGAAAAGTTTTCTTATTTGATCTACTGCTGTATTTATGAACATGGGCAAATGCATTTCATATCAGTTATGTTTATTTGAAAATCATGAAACCCCTTAAGCAGAACCTTACCTCACATTCTTCTCCAGTTCAAAATAGAAAAAAAAAACAAAAACAATAAAACAAAACCAAAACAAAAACAAAACAAAAAAACACCAACCAAAAAACCCTCTGCAATGATTAATGGCTTAAAGTCACTGAAGTAAACCTGATGCTACAGCTAGCTTCACTAGTCTTTGTAGAACAGATGTATTTAAACCAGTTTAAGCTGCAACTGCATCTGACTATGTTCACTGCTCATAAAACTTTCACTTTTATGAAGATAAAACTATCCTGTGCATAAATATATGAAACAGTACAGAAATGAATTTTCAAATTGAGCTTAACATAAAGTATACATCCATTTTATCTCAAGATTTGACTGGTTTAAAACAGCACACAATACTAGGGAATGAAAAAATGGCTGTGCTTCATTAATGAAAAGAACTGCTGCAGTCTTTCTAGCAATACTTGATAACATTAATATTCTCTAATGAAAATTGATTTTGTTTATGTACACTCATAATGGATATGGCCATATAATTACTACGAGTTGACTGCTACTTATTAATTAATTATTATATTTTCTCCTGTAATTTCTTTACTTGGGGGGAAAAAATCAAGTATGAAGCAGCATCTGTTTTCCAGTGAAGTTCTGCTTTGACTTAATTTCACAGCTGAGCAGGAAGGTGAACATGAATCTTGAGTAACTTGCCCAAGGTCACCAAGACTGCAATCTGCCTTGATTTGAGTCAAGTACAAGTTATTTTTCATTCTTGTGTTCTAGACACCCAGCTGATGTGGTTTTAGTTTTCAACAGCTGTTCCTGAAGTTACCAAGAGAGGTCACAATCTTAGATTATTACATCAACAAATTTCTGTGTATGGCAGACAGGCAGGCAGAAATCCTTCACCTTAGTGTAAAAGAAGAGCAGTTTTAGTGCAAAGAGAAAAAGAATACTACATTTTCACTGGCTGCAATTTTCCCCTTCCCTTCCCTTCCCTTCCCTTCCCTTCCCTTCCCGAATACCTANATTACTTCTAAGAATTTTCCCCTTCCCTTC
Source organism: Pycnonotus jocosus (assembly GCA_013400435.1). Classification (NCBI taxonomy): domain Eukaryota; kingdom Metazoa; phylum Chordata; class Aves; order Passeriformes; family Pycnonotidae; genus Pycnonotus; species Pycnonotus jocosus. The sequence goes on along the minus strand of VWYP01008636.1, from coordinate 2,624 downwards.
CCTTCCCTTCCCTTCCCTCCCTGTAATACCTGTAGCAGAGTTGAAGCAGTAGATTAAAATCCATCAGGTGGCTGTAGCCTTAAAATTGGTACCATCCATTGTGCTCCTGTGATGCATGCCCTTGCTATTAAAGCAGGCATAACTCTTACTGCATCAGTTCCTGCAGCAGCACAGTTTTCATCCAGATATATTAAAAGACAGAAAAATCATTTGTTTTGCCTTGATGTGTCAGGCTGCAGATCACAGAGGTTTAGCGACCTATCTGTGAGACAATCAAATGTCTCAGGTATGCTCCTTAATCAGGAAGATTGTGTGGTTTTGGTGGCTCCTGCAAGAAGCCACCTCCTGACTCATCTTTTGATTCAGACATTTTCCAGACTCATCCTGGGCAAATTACCCTCCAAGTGCCACTTCTCTGTGAAAGTTGGAGTACACAAGTTGTTCTGTTCTTCTACCCTCTATCTGTACAGGGGCAGCTTGCTGGCTGCACTGGCTCCAATGGGACAGGCTGTGTTGACATCCTTAGAGTGTATCATTTAAATCTAGCAGTTATGCTTTAAACAAGGATGCTGTTCTGCATGACTTCCAGATTTATTCCAGACTAATTTTTTTTTGTTGTTTGGTCCTCTCATCTCTCCTTCTGAAGACTACTACAACACACACACACACAAAAAACCAAACCAAACCAAACCAAAACAAAACAAAAACAAAAAAACCCCAAACAAACAAACAAAAAACCCCAGAGGATTCCTGGGATCAGAGAATAATCATGAAATAATCTGACTCTTTAGTCCTGTGAGACACTAATATCATTACAAAGGGAAGATGCTGACATCTGCAAATGCTATGCAACCTAAAATGTGTGTACAATCCTCAACTAATTTACGAGACTACAGAGTTGCATGATTGAGTGATTGACTAAACCTCTTCTCAGTGACTTAAATTCTATACGTCTACCTAAGCAGGGATTTCTATTGTGGCTTAACTTAAAGGCACAGTATATTTATTCAATAAAATATACCATGACATGATATGTGTATTATCTCTTCCCACCTGTCTGCTGAATAGAAATTTCTAGTTTTCTCTTACTGCTAAAGGAAAACATGTTGTAGCACACATTTTCTGGCTGCAGAAAGAAGGGTCCATCTCTCCTTTTCCTTTTTTTGGAAGACTGGAAAGCTGGTGCCACTTCTGCTGTTTGTTTTTCTCATCTTTTCATAGCACCAGGCAATCATGTATATCAGGATATGGATTCAGATATGAAGGCTCTTATTTGCAGGGTACTTTATTAAAGGCAGCTAAAAAAATGAAAAAATTGGCAAAGCAAATGGATTCTTAAATAACTTCAAGACACTATAGTGACCCACTGGAAAAAAAACACAACCAAAAATTGATCTTAGAACCATTTAGAGTTACAGAAATTTACTGGAAATTTAAGGATAATATGTGCACCTTGACGAGATAACTGCAAAGATTTTTTTTTTTTTTTTTTTTTTCAGAAAACTAAGTCTAATAAAGTATGTTTACAGCAGTACCCAGGTAATAGATTTTAGGAGTGTGTTTTAAAATGCAGTGAAAGAGACAAATAAAATTGGGAAGTAGAGTAAACAGGAATTTTATGTGGGTTGATGAAATCCAAAATTCTCTAGAAACCAACTAGGAATAATTTAATAATAATAATAAAAAACCTATTTTCCCCTCTAAGAGAAAGACAACTACAGAAGCAGTGTCTACCATGCCAGCTCCTGTGAGTGCAACTGCATAAACAAAACAAAGCATTCCTCTTTTGGGGATGATGACTCCAGATTTCAGCTGAAGCTGCCACAGGGTATTAATTAAAGTGTTACTTGAAAAGTTCAGGTACTGCTGTGCCTAAGACTGCTATCATGAGAAGAAAACGAAAAGATATTTCTAAGAAGGAAAAAGCATTGTTAAGTTCAGTTTTATTTACCATATGTCTTAAGTGTTTTGATGACAAAATATATGACACAAAAATAAGTTTCATAATACAACAAGGGAGTCCCACAGAATGGCTATGGTGAAAAGATGATTCAAAGACAGAAAATAGAAATTAGAAATTTATGGTATCACAATGGCTGGAATGACAGGGCTTGGAACCACAAGCTGAGGAATAGAAAGATGTTCTTATGAACAATCTGAGATGAAATTTGGCTGACCATGGTATTACATGGAGAGGTAAAGACATTTGTCTTTCTTTTTGTTTCTTTCAAGTGCCTCTTCAAAGCATCCACACCTTCTTATGCAGGAGGCCCGAAATATATTTAATACAGATAGCCCATGGAAAATAATAGTCCTAGTAATAGCCAAAAAATGTCCCAGTTGGAAGAGTATGTGTAAAAATCAAAACATGAATTTTTGGTATGGTACAGAAAAAAAGAGGTAATCTAGTATTCATAGCTATCATATATTCTATAAAAGTTTTTAAATATTTCCTGTCTTGATTCTATCACTCTTATATATGCAGTTCAATTCCTTTTTCTCTATTTGATCTTTCTGAAAGCAACTGTGTATGAAAGAGCACCAAGACTTTGTACAAGCTGGGACAGCTAAATGAGAAATAACACAACAGACACCATGTCTACCTACATCTGTTGGAAGATTCA
>VWYP01008631.1:0-11416 GCA_013400435.1 Pycnonotus jocosus | reverse complement strand
TGAGCTCTCAGGGCAGCCAAAGACATGCCCTTGGTTCCCACAGGGTGGGACCATGAGGGGGTTTGGGCACATATATTTGGGTGTGTTTGTTTGCTGTGTGTGTCCCCTGGGGGTGGCCAGGACCCCAAGAGGGGACGTTGCTCTATTATGGGAAATTTTTTTTGCAAATTTATCGCTCAGTTGTGGGAAATCCAGGCACAGAAAATTCTAAAAACCTCATGCACACAGGCCCCAAAGAGGGAAATGAATACAGGGTTTGATTTGAGATTTTAGAAAAGGCTTCTACATTTAGAGATCATAAACAAGAATGTGGGTTTGTAGTTTAGATAAAAACATATTAAGCTAGGTAGTAGAAATTTTCAGAAGTGCAGCTATAGAAGTAGTTACAGAAATAGTAAAGAGGTTTTAAAGTGTAGCAAGTAGTTTCATGTGTCATTGTGTGATTTGTTAAGAAAGTCTGCACTGTGGCAAAAATGTAAAAGACAAATTAATTAGGGATTGGTGTGAAAGTAGAAACAATCTTTGTGGCAGTAGTTTATTGCCTAATAAACCTTCCAAACACCTTGTAACCTGTGGTCTTGTGACCACTGACCGTGAACTTCTGACCTATGAGGTGAAGACCTTCTCACTCCCTCATGAGACTGTAGAAGAAGAATAAAAAATCGCTTTAAGACGTCTTCCAGTGGTCCCATCTCTCTCTCAATATCCCAACAAGCAGTGACATGAGCTGGTCTGGAAAAACTTTCCATTGTGGTAAACAGAAGACTCTTCAGATTTCAAAATAAAAGAGCCAGACATGGAGCTCAGGTGCCAAAGGCTGGGTTATCCTCAATTCTAAACTGTTTGTTTCACCTCAACTGCACCTTCCCAAGAGTGAGGAATGGTGGCCAAAAGTTGAGGGACTGATTCTCTCCNGTCCCAAGGTCTCCCACTTGGATCAGTTTTGGTCCATTTGCACCTTGGGGTTGAATTGTCCCATTGCAGCTCCAGGTTCTGCAGTCCCATCCTTCTTGTTTTCTCCCTTCAGCCACCGTTGGTTGTGCTTTGGGGCTGCAAACTTGTCCCAGTTGTCCTTGGTGTGCAGCAGGAAAAGGATTTGTTTTGTGTGGGTGCTGTGTGCAGAGCTGAGTGACCCTGACTGTGAGGCTCAGAGCTGCACCCCTGGCCAACACAGAACATGGAATACATGACAGCTAAAGCTTAAGGCATCAGTTGCAGGTTTAGGGTCCCAACATCAGGATGTGGAGCTGCTGGAGTGAGCCCAGAAAAGACCACGGAGATGCTCCAAGAGCTGGAGCCCCTCTGCTCTGGAGCCAGGCTGGGGGAGCTGAATGAGTTCAGTTCTGTTGTTCAGTGTTGGGAGAGAGAGCTGAAGAGGTTTTATCATCTTTGAGAAAGTGAAGGTAATAAACTCTTTCCCATCTCTAAAGTGAAAAGTACAGAAATCATAGATTTATGCTACAACAGGGGATTTTTAGTTAAATGTTCGGAAAAGCTTCCTCGTGGTGAGGCTGGTTCAAAATCTGAAAGGATTTTGGGAGAAGTGTAACTGTCCCTGGAGGAAGGAAACCTAGAAAAACATTATCACAACCACTGAGTATCATCAGGATGGTTTAGGCAGAACTAACAACTGATTTCAGCACCCATTCAATCATTTCTCCATGGAGAAAGCAGGGGCAGGAGTAGAGACAAAACTCTGTTTCTAAGAGGTGTGGGAAAGAAAATGAACTTTAAAAAAGCTCAGGAGACATGGGATTGATTCCTTGCCCTGCTGTAGAATTCCTGGCTTTCCTCTACAATTTATTTATCCTTTCCTTGCCTTGCCTTCCTGCCCATGGGAATGGCTTGGCAGTCAGGATGTGGCTCAGAGCAGCCCAGACAAAGGACAGGAGGATTTTAGGGTGTCATGGTGCAGGGCAGTGACATTGTGAGCTGGCTCGTGCTGTCCCAGAAGAACATGAAGTCTCCTTTTCCATCCAGGAGAAAGTTTGGGTCTAGCAGTGAGTGTTGGAGACTTGGAGAAAAGAGTTGAAAAAACACCTTTTTTTGGGGTTTTCAATATTCTCTCCATTTAGCAGTGAGAATTTCCAAACTGCAGCAAAAGTTGCAGCAGCCAGAAGTCTGTGTTACCTCTCGTGGTCCTCAGTGTAACTTTTTGAGGTAGAACTCAGCCAAATGCCCATTTTCCTTCTGTGAATCCCACTTCTTTCTGGGTGGGATATGATGTACCCCAACCCCCGTGGCCCAGCAGCTTTGCAGGCAGCTAAAAAAAAAAACCAAAAAAACCTAGAAAAAAGGCTTAAATTATGCCAGGGGCTCCAGCAGCCCATGCAAAATTTGGTGAGGGGAGGTGACAATTCNTGCCCATTTTCCTTCTGTGAATCCCACTTCTTTCTGGGTGGGATATGATGAACCCCAATCCCCGTGGCCCAGCAGCTTTGCAGGCAGCTAAAAAAAAAAAACCAACAAAAAAAACCCTAGAAAAAAGGCTTAAATTATGCCAGGGGCTCCAGCAGCCCATGCAAAATTTGGTGAGGGGAGGTGACAATTCACACTTGGACACTGCAGGGCTGAGCTGAAGCGTAGTGGGAGCTGAGGTGGCTGAAATCGTGTGCATTAGCAAACAGAAGGTGGTGGTTTGCCTTTTTTATTTTCCCTGCTGGTTGTGTCAGTACAAAGGGGATATAAAAGGTCTCAGGGTGCTGGTGCCTTCCCCTCTTTTTGCTCTGTAGCACCAGGAGAGGACTGGGACAGGTTTTCTGTGTCCAAGGTAAACGTGGTGCTTGTTTGCCTGGCGTGTTCCTGCCAGGCAAATGCCCACGTCAGCCAGGAGCCAGCAGGGAAAACCTGCTCCTTCCCCTCCTGTCAAACACAGGGACTTGTCATCCCAGCTCCTGGGGAAAAGGCAGCCAGAGCTGTCAAACTGAGTGTTGGCAGAAAGCAAATTTAACCCTGGTTGTGGGTGGTGGAGCAGACCCCTCTCCTCTAGCAAGCTGGGTACGAAGTGCCATAAATGATTTTAGGGAATAAACAAGACAGGATTTCTCTTGCTGGAGATGCAGAGAGGTTGGAATAAAAGGAGGTGCCTTTTCCTGAAGTATCACAGAATTATTAATGTTGGAAAAGAACGACAAGACCATGGAGCCCAAGCTGTGTCTGATCCTCACTGTGTCACCCAGCCCAGAGCACTGAGTGCCACCTCCAGCCCTCCCTTGGACACTTCCAGGGATGGGCACTCCAAACCTCCCTGGGCAGCCCCTTTCAATGCCTGAACACTCTTTCAGTGTGAAATTTTCCCTAAAATCCAATCTAAACCTCCCCTGGCACAGCCTGAGCCTATTTCCTCTGGTTCTGTCTCTGTTCCCTGGGAGCAGAGCCCGACCCCCACCCAGCTGCCCCCTCCTGTCAGGGATTTTTAGGGTGAGAAGGTCCCCCCTGAGCCTCCCTTTCTCCAAATTAAACACTCCCATTAATGTTAAATGAAGTTAAATGAGTGAACCCACAACACTGCTTGTTTCTTCCTCTGCAGCAGCATCAGCAGCAGGAGCTGGGGATCCTGAATGGAGCAGAATTGTGATGGGAAGGTCCTGACCCTCCATGAAGGATCATTTCCCTCCTTGGAGACCTGGGATGAGGTTTAGCTGTAGCAAAAGCAAAAATTCCTTCCCTGTGTTTCACCTTTCAAAGGACAAGACATTCCTGACATAACACGTATCCTGATTTTTTCCTTGCCTTGCCAGTGGTTTTCAGCTCTGGCAGACCTGGCAGCATCTTTTTGATGTACCTGACAGCTCAAACAGACTTTTTTGGGGTTTTTTGGGGTTTAAATCCAGGAAAATGTTTAAGCCTGGGTGATCTTTGGAGGGGAGATGCTCTAAAGAGCTGCTGTGCACGGAGATAAATCCCAGTGTCTCTTTTTGATTAGGGTTTCATTGCTAACCCAAGCAGGCTGTGTGGTTTTAAACTTCCACTGAAGTTTCTCATTAAAGAATTAAAGCCCTAAATACCTCCAGGCATCAAAAAATCCTGAACCCAAGCGCAGGATTTATTGATACATTTCATCTTGGAGGTCACATAAACCATGAAGCATCACACTGCTCTGCAGGAAAAGGTCAGAAAAAAATCAGTGGCTTTGCTTTGGTGGGAGGAGGAGGCAAAAATTAAGTTGTCCTGTGCCATTTCATAACTGTGCAAATCCATTTGGAAGGGCCTGGCTGTGCTGAGCAGTCCTGGACTGGCCCAGAACACCAGGCAGAGGCACAGATGGAGCAGGGAAGGAGCTCTGCTTGCTCCTGGGATGACAAAAAACCAGAGTTATTTCCTCCTCTTTCTGTGATGCCTTAGGAAAGCTGAGCTGGAGCAGAGACTGGACAGAGTTGGAGAATAAAGGAGAGATTTATTAAAAGGCCTTTAAGGACACACCTTGGGCAGGACAAGAGCCTGGGCAGGGCTGCACCCAAGGTGGACCCAAAATGGACAGAAAATTATCACAAAATGGACACAAAATGGTCACAAAATGGACCAAAATGGACACAAAATGGTCACAAAGTGGACACAAAATGGTCACAAAATGGTCACAAAATGGTCACAAAATGGACACAAAATGGACACAAAATGGTCACAAAATGGACCCAAAATGGACACAAAATGGACACAAAATGGACACAAAATGGACAAAACAGTCCCGAGGTCTCCCACTTTGATCAGTTTTGGTCCATTTGCACCTTGGGGTTGAATTGTCCCATTGCAGCTCCAGGTTCTGCAGTCCCATCCTTCTTGTTTTCTCCCTTCAGCCACCGTTGGTTGTGCTTTGGGGCTGCAAACTTGTCCCAGTTGTCCTTGGTGTGCAGCAGGAAAAGGATTTGTTTTGTGTGGGTGCTGTGTGCAGAGCTGAGTGACCCTGACTGTGAGGCTCAGAGCTGCACCCCTGGCCAACACAGAATCTGAAATACATGGAAGATAAACCTTAAGGCATCATCTGCATTGCCTCCTGTCTTTGATCATTCTGTCCTTTTGGGCCTCTGTTTCCCGTGTAAAATGGACACAATATTTTTTTTCGTGGCTGAGCTGTGTCCCTGCTCTGCCTGTGGAGTGGTGGGGCAGGATTAGTTCGGGTTATTTTGTCAGGGGTTGCTGTGTGCAGTAAATCCAAAGTGGCAGAGCTGCCCACCAGGTCCTGTGTGTGCCTCCCTGGGAAGCTGCTCCCAGAACACCTGCTCCGCAGAATTCCCTGCGATCCAGATGCTGTTTTCCCTCATGCCATTAGGTGGTGGTGGAGGAAGCAGGACAGACACGATCCACAGAGCTTCAAACCAGGAAAATCAGAGAATTCCTTAAACTTCTCATGAGGGAGAAATTTCCTTGCTGTCTGCTCAAAGAAATGAAAAATGGGTGTGGGAGGGTGATCCTGTATGTGAGGGATTGCTGGGGGAGGAAGAGCAGCCCAACAAACCTCTTGGAGAAGACAGGGAGCACCCAAACCTCAGGCTTTGGGCAGAGGAATCACAGGGAAGGAGAAGAGCAGGGAATGAAGCTCTGCAGATTTTTCTCCTTGGTGAAAATCTATGGGGGAAGGTGGGAGGCAGCACTGGAGGGAGATGAAGGAGGTGTGAGAGCCAGGCAGGGTCCTGGCAGCTTTGATCTCAGGAACAAACCCTTCCTCTTGAGGGTTGATGTGTGAAAATGCAGACTTGGAGAGGATCAGGAAAGGGGGAAAAAATGAGACAACAGAATAAGCAACCGACCACACACACAAAAATCTCTGCTTTGCCCTCCACAGCTTTGATTGACAGTGAGGGGCTGGTTTGGAAAATCATAAAATCGTGGAATCATTATGGCTGGGAAAGTCCTCTGAGACCATTGAGTCCAACATGTGGGAAATCAAGGCAAGGAAAATTCTCAAAACTTTGTTCCTGCAGGTCCAGACATAGAAATGAATACAGGGTTTGACCTGAGACCTTGGAAAAGCTTCCAGATTTAGAGACCAGAAGCAAAAATGTGGGTTTGTAGTTTAAGCAGAAACCTGTCAACCTAGNGAAAGTCCTCTGAGACCATTGAGTCCAACATGTGGGAAATCAAGGCAAGGAAAACTATCAAAACTTTGGGCCTGCAGGTCCAGACATAGAAATGAATACAGGGTTTGACCTGAGACCTTGGAAAAGCTTCCAGATTTAGAGACCAGAAGCAAAAATGTGGGTTTGTAGTTTAAGCAGAAACCTGTCAACCTAGGTAATGGAAAGTTTTAGAGTTTAGAGTTTAGATATAGAAGTATTTACAAAGGTAGTCAGAAGTTTTAAGGTGTAGTCCTGTAAGTTTGTGTGTTGTTATGTGATTGGTTAAGAAAATCCATACTGCAGCAAAAAAAAAAGGGTAAAACAAAATAATTAATAATTGGATTAAAGACAAAAACAATGTTTGTGGCAGTAGTTTATTGGCTAATAAATGTTTAAAAGGCTGTGACTGGAGGCCTTGTGACCACTGATCACAAATCACCAACCTCTAACTTATGCTGTGAAGACATTCTCACCCTCCATGAGACTGATGAAGATAAGAGCAATAAATCATCTTTTAAAACATCTCTCAATGGTCCTGTCTCTCACTCTAATCCCAACACCAACACTTAAAATGCTGTCTTGTCTTCAATGTCCTTGTGCTGTCAGCTGAGCAGCAGAGGAGCCCTGGTGGGTACCAGGAACACCCCACAGGGGATTTGTCTTTCTGTGTAAAACATTTGTGCCCTCCTTGGTGCCAGCAATGAAGGACTAGAGCCTGAACACTCCACTAAACTCATCCTAAGGCAGCAGCCAGTATTTGTGTTTCTTTTCACCTCTTTTACTGGTTTCACATCCGTGCTGTAACCCAGCAGGGTTGGATTTCACTAAATGTCTTCTAAATGGAGTGCGTGGAGGGGCTGCACACATTGCAAGGATTAGGAGCTCTAAACCCATGGCATTTGGCATCTGTTCCTGCAAAATCCCAACCTGAAATTGGTGATGGGTGAGATTGAGCCAGTGTCACAGCACTGCAGGAACTCTGCAAGGACAAACCTCCAACGAAAGCCAGGACCAGGACAGGAGAGAAGGAAACCACTGGATGTCCCACATCCTTCCCTGAGCCTTTAACAGTGAGAAACTGAATTAAAGCCCAAAAACTTCAAATGCTTTAATGCAAAGAGCTTCTAGTCCTTCAGAGAAGAATTTCCTTTTGGATATTTCCTTTTAGATATTTCCTTTTGGATATTTCCATCTCCCAGCAGGGAATATCCAGTGGGATGTCTCTCATATCCTGGGTGCCAGCATGCCATGTTTTCCACTTTCTATCCCTTCTGAGAGGGTTTTATTTTTATCTTGCTGAGGCAATAACAGCCCTCCTCATGTGAAGGGCACAGCTTGGTTTCCAGCCTGCCCTGTGCTTTTTGAAGCTGCTCTGTCTCAGGGTGAAGTGCCCTCAGAGCTGGATGATGGCCCTCGAATGCTGAGACCAAACTCAGCTGAATGGGGAACCAGAGCACTGAAAGGGATAAAATAGATCAGATTCCTGGAAAAGGCCCTCAAGATCAGCCAGTTCCAACTCCCTGCCATGTGCAGGGACACCTTCCCCTTGGCCAGGCTGCTCAGGGCCCATCCAGCCTGGCCTTGGACACTTTCCTCTGGTGTTTGAGGTGTTGAAAACAGCAGCACTGGGCACTCAGCCTGGAGAAGCTGCTGATTTTAGCTGGTCTGAACCCCAAAATGCTCATATTTCATTAAAACTGCTCTCTCTGAGAACTGTGCGATTGCAAGGACTCTTGTGTCTGACTTGTCTCTTGCTTTTCAGAGATGTGGGTGTTCCCTCTTGGGCCAGCCTGGATCTTTCTCCATTGGTGTTGTAAAATTTATTTCGAGAGACATTTGGTCACACCAGTGTTGGGGTTATGCAAGTGAGACAAGATTACTGAAAGAGGATTTAAAACATGATTTATTGCTCTTCTTCTACAGTCTCATGAAAGATGAAAACCTCTTCACCACATAGGTCAGGAGTTTGTGGTCAGTGGTCACAAGGGCACAGGTTATAAGGTGTTTTAAAGGTTAGGAAGCCAATAAAGTACTGCCACAAAGATTGTTTCTACTTTCACACCAATAGTTAAGTAATTTGTCTTCTAAGTCTGCAGGTTGGGGCTTATGTGAGTGGAGCAGAGGGGGAGAATCAGTCCCTCAACTTTTGGCCACCATTCCTCATTCTTGGAAAGGTGCAGTTGAGGTGAAACAAGCAGTTTAGAATTGAAGACAACCCAGCCTTTNAGAATTGAGGACAACCCAGCCTTTGTCACCTGAGCTCCATGTCTGGCTCTTTTATTTTGAAATCTGAAGAGTCTTTTGTTTGCCATGATGGAAAGTTTTTCCAGAGCAGCTCATGTCACTGCTTGTTGGGCTGTTGAGAGAGAGATGGGACCCCTGGGAGATGCCTTAAAGGAATTATTTATTATTTTTCTGCAGTCTCATGAAGGAGTGAGAATGTCTTCACCTCATAGGTCAGAAGTTCACGGTCAGTGGTCACAAGAACACAGGTTACAAGGTGTTTTAAAGGTTTATTGGGCGATAAACTACTGCCACAAAGATTGTTTCTACTTTCACACCAGTAGCTAATTAATTTGTATCACACATCTTGCTGCAATGCCCAGGCTTAACAATCATATAATAACACACAAACTTACTTGATACATCTTGAAACTTTTTACTATTTCTGTAACTACTTCTATATCCAAACTTGAAAACCTTAAAACTTTCCACTACCCAGCTTAGTACGTTTCTATCTAAACTACAAACCCACATTCTTGCTTATGGTCTCTAAATGTAGAAGTCTTTTCTAAAATCTCAAATTGAAGCCTGTATTCATTTCCCTGTTTGGGCTTCCATGCAAAAGGCTTTAAAATTTTTCTGTGCCTGGATTTCCCACACACCAGGCTCTCAGGAGACCTCAAATCCATCACCATTTCATTTCTGATGCAGTTTTCCTGAGTTTCCCCCCAAGAAAGGACAGATGGATGCATTGGAAAGACCCTCAGTCACCATGCACTGCTGGGTGTTTGTGTTTATTTGTGTGTTTTCTATTTGAGAGTCTGGATTTAATATTTGCCTCAGCAGGGCCTCAGCAGGGGATTGAATTTGCTGACCTTGAGGCTGAGAGCAAGCTGTGACCATCACCCCATTTCCCTGATTACTCCTGGAAGTCTGCATGGCTCAGTGAGCAGAAATGGTGCCACCAGCACAAGGCAGGGATAAATTCTGTCCCTGGATCTGATGGCCAGAGAAAGACCAGGAATCACCAGCTGCCACTGGATTAATCAGGATTTTCCCACATCTGGAGAACTGGGACCAGTTTGTGGTGCTTTTCCGCAGAGGAAGGACAGAAGGAAATGGCTCAGTGAGGTGTGGCATCTCTGCACTGAGTAAACTCATAACCTCATTGCTTTTACTTTTTCCTTTGCTGCTTTGTAGGGAATCTCTTCAGCGTGAAACACAACTGACCTGGTTTCTTATGAAAAGCATAAAACAGGAATTCAGGCTGCCCAAAGCCATTAAAGCCCCAATTTTGTGCTCTTACAGCATATGTGACACTGCTCTGGCCCATTTTGCATCCTGCTGCAGGGTTCCCCATGGCCAGGGACAAAGCTGCTGCACCTCAGTGTGAGCTGTTTAAAGACAATGAAATGTTCTTTGTAGGATGGTTTGGGACTTTAGGATCACCTCATTCCAACCCCTTGCCATGGGCAGGGATGGCTGCCACCAAGATTGGGTTGTCTGAGTCTTGTAAAGGATTTTCTCACCTCTGTGAATCATCCTTGTGGTTATCTTCTGAATCTTCCCCTGTTTTCTTTCTTTTTTTCTCTAGAAGCTTTTAAAAAACGTCTGCATCTGTCTGCAGATGTCTGCAAAATGTGTTCTTCAGGCCATGTAAATGACTTTTTAGAGAAATCTGTGTGTCCTTTTGCATGTTTGTGGTGGTTTTTCCTCTTCCAAGCACAATAAAAAGCAGGCCAGGCTGCCAGGATGTGCCTCCTCCTGGTTACTTGGGAGAGCTGATCCTGGCTTTTCTGGAGGCTGAACTGAGTTTCCTGGCTGTGATAATGAATGGCAGCACTTTCACCTGCTTGGGAGGAAACTCCGAAGCTCCCCTTTGTCAAAACCAGCCCAAAAGGAGGATTCTGGTGATTTCACAGGCCTGAAGTCCACAGAAAATGTCCAGTTATTTGTACCCTAAGTGAACAGCTGTCAATTTTCCTTGTGCTGTTACCCTGCTCTGCAAAATCCACCTGTCAGATCCAACAGTTCATAAACAGCGACTGTGAAGGAAGGGAATCAAATTCCAGCCTGAATGGGAGCTCTGTGTGTGCCTTGCTGGTTATTGAGTGTGGGCTCCCTCCCTGCCTGCCCTCAGCAAAGCCAAAATTGTCATTTCTGCACAGCCTGAGAGGGGAAAGAGGAGGAGGAGCTGTCTAAAACTCGGTGGTGATTGAGCACAGATTATAGATCATGTCCAGGGTGTCGTGGCTTGGAGGCATTCATTGCTGGCAGGGGAAAAGCACTTGTTCTCAGCACTTTGGGCTCTGGAAATGATTTAATCTGTCAGACTTTGCTGCTTTACACTGGAGAGGAGGAGGATTTACTCAGCTTTGGAGCCCTGGAGAGAAGCCTGGGTTTCAGCTTGTCTGGCTGGGAGTGCAGAGACCAGCAAATGGCTGAGGGACAGATCTCTGCAGGGCTCTGCTGATGGTATTAAAGGGTTGTGGCCAAAAGATAAAACTTCATTTCTTGGCTTTCTGGAAATCCCTGTGACCCACATCACAGGAGGAGCAGCACAAATGTTTGGTGCTGGGTTCCTTCCCTGGGGTGAAGGGATGCAGGGGTGTAGGGCCAGTGCCAGGAGCATCATTTCTTGTGTCTCAGGCATCTGATCTATCTCTGCACCAAGTTTTTGGGTGATTCCTTTATACCCATGCTGAGTAAGGAGCTCTGACAGGAATCAGAATCACAGAATATCCCAAATTGGAAGGGACCCACAAGCACCATTGAGTCCAGCTCCAGTTCCTGTACAGATTGATCCCCAATGAAGCTGCCTGCTCCTTCTGCTCCCATACTCAGCCTTCATTTGAGCATTTTTAAACATTATTTTTAGTCCCAGTCCAGCTCCAGTTCCTGCACAGACCCATCCCCAATGAAGCTGCCTGCTCCTTCTGCTCCCATACTCAGCCTTCATTCGAGAATTTTAATAAATTTTCTTAGTCCCATTTGAAAGAGAAGAAAATTCCACTGTCTTTGCTTGATGGATTCCACAAACTGAGCTGATGTAACCGCTCCCCTTGGTACCCTTTGAGCTCCTTCCCTTACTCTTCTCACCCCTGATTTGTTACAGTGGCACAGGAAAAAGGACAAAAGAT
>VWYP01008629.1:33579-58947 GCA_013400435.1 Pycnonotus jocosus | reverse complement strand
GTGGAGCTGCTGGAGCAAGTCCAGAGGAAATCCAGGAGATGCTCCAAGGGCTGGAGCCCCTCTGCTCTGGATCCAGGCTGGGATCACTGCGGGTGTTCACCTGGAGAAGAGAAGGCTCCAGGAAGAGCTCAGGGCCCCTTGCAGGGCCTAAAGGGGCTCCAGAAGAGCTGGAGAGGGATCAGGGACAAGGGATGGAGGGACAGGACACAGGGAATGGCTTCAAACTGCCAGAGGACAGGGATGGATGGGCTATTGAGAAGGAATTCTTGTCTGTGAGGGTGGGGAGGCCCTGGCACAGGGTGTGAAGAGAAGCTGTGGCTGCCCGTGGATCCCTGGAAGTGTCCAAGGCCAGGTTGGACAGGACTTGGAGCAACCTGGGATAGTGGAAGGTGTCCCTGCCCATGGCAGGAGGTGGAACGAGATGGTCTTTAATGTCCCTTGCAACTCAAACCATGCTGAAATTCTATGATAGCTGTAACAGCCATGAAACTGCAATGTTTTTACTGACTAATTTTCATAAACAATTAATACTAAAACTAAATGAGCATTTGCTATAGATCTCATCTCCCATAAGGACATGACAGCTTGCCCTCTGAATTTAAATAAAAGCCACAGAATATACAGGCTGACTTCACTGCTCTTTCACAATTGCCTTTCCGAGTCCAGTGACCACTGGGAGCTCCTGTAGGAACAGCCCTTTCCTTAGGAGAGATGAGCAAACAAGAATGAAATCAATCCTCCTCCCAGCTGTGTTCAGGGCACCTTTGCTTTTCCACGCTCGAAAGGGCAGCGCCATGGGCGGCTGCTGCCGTGTCCTGAGCTGCCAGTGGTGACAGCAGGAGTCCGCAGAGCTTGACGTTTCTTCCTGAGCAGTCTGGTAGTTAGAAACCCTAATTAATGAGCAAACATGCAGCTGACAACAGCGGTGATGTCTCACTTTAAATATCAGACTGGGACTGCAATAGCACTTTTAATCAATAATCTCACCAGCCAACCTCGCCGAGCTTCACGTTAGAATCACACAATGTGTAGAAGCAGGAAAGGATGATGAATTTTTAAACTTTTTCTCCTCCCTTGGGCAAATGCAGCTCTTCAGCTGTGTATGTGCATATGCTGAAGGCTGTAAAATGAATCCCAGAATGGTTTGGATTGGAAGGGACCTTAAAGACCATCTTGTTCCAACCCCATGCCATGGGCAGGGACACCTCCCACTAGACCAGGTTGCTTCAAGCCTCATCCAGCCTGGTCTGGAACACTGCCAGGAATGAGGCAGCCGCAGCTTCTTTGGGCAGCCTGTGCCAGTGTGGAATTTACATTCAATTGATTCCTCTTAGTGCCAGGAATAGGTCTTGGGAGGGGCTGACACCAAGCCCTGGCCACATCCTATTGGAAGATGTTACTTTGCACACTAAATTATGTAATAAAAGAAACGTTGGGTTGAAACTGTGAATTTGAATTATTCAGAAAGGCTGTTTGGTGTAATAATGTGAGGGCAGCTCTTCATTACAGGTCTGCATTGCAGGGTCTGCACTGCTGCCTGTGTGCTGCAAGTATTGGCCACTCTGTTTTTAGCTCAGCTTCATGTAAATATTTGGGTTGGAAGGAAGCTCTGCTCTAACCTCTGTCTCAAAACAGGGATAGCTGTGAACCTTGTCTGCATGAGTTCTGAGTGTCTCCAAAGTCGGGGATTGCTCAACCTCTCTGGATGTTCTATCCCTAAAAACAGCCCCTGTGTGTGCTGCCATTATTCCCTGCATCCCGTCAGACTTTCCCTTGCTGTACTCGTGGCTTGTCCTCCTGCCACGTACCTCTGCCCACTCAGTACCACCCGCCTGGATGGCTGGAGGCTGCCCTGAGCTCCTTCCTACCCTCTCTCCCAGCTCAAAAAATACAATTTCCACTGCCTTTCTTCATGCTCTGGCCCCCAACTGTGCCAGTGGCCCCTGCTGAACTCCCTCCGGTTTCAGCATCTCTCTTGTCTTTCAGTGACAAAATTGGGCATAATTGCCTGCCTCAGCCTTTGTTTGGGGGTAAAAGACCAACAGACAATACTTAATTTGCCTGATTCAGTACTTTTCAGGGACAATAACACAGATCTTGAGTTGTGACAGGCATCAGAGGCAGGGAACTTTATCGCACCCGGAGGGCTGTTCATGCCATGAACAGTAAATTCAAAGGAACAATAACAATATCTTTGTTGTACCTCCCTTTTACATCAGCCAGTCAGGAGGAACAGCACACAGTGGAGGCATCAGTTTGCTATCCAACCTGGGAAAAAAAAAAGGTTTTTTTTAAACAAGTTTAAAATTCTGGAATGTAACGTCAGCTTTCATTAAGAAAATGCCAGTCTCTTGCTGATGGGCTGGAACAGTGAGATGCCAGATATTAATCTTCAGTTCCAGTGTTGATTCTTACAGGGCGATGTCACTCGCTTTTCAGTTCATGCCTCAGTGTGCTCTGTGAACATCAAGCGCTCTGAAGAATTAGCTGAGCCACCCTGAAGCTAGATTTTAAAGGATACCAGATGGTATGTTCAATGCATGTGGTAAGCTTTTATATGCTTTTCCCCTATGGCCAATCACTGACTGATCATTTATTTCCAAACTCTCATAAAATAAATCACTTTGAAAATGACGCTGTCTCTAGTTAATAAGTGCTCTTCCTCAAAGCAGAGGCTTGTTGCCATGAAGATAAAATCATAAAACTGGTTCAAAGTGCATGGGGATGGCAAATTCACCCTATTGAGGAGAGGAGATAAACTGGATTGAACTGGAAAGGAAGCAGAGCTGTCTGCTTGTTGTGAAATTATGAGCAGGTGAACTGTCATTAAAGGCACTCCGACAGTCACTTTGGTACTAACACATGAGCTTTCTGTGACAAGGAGTGATTTTTTTTGGGTACATTTTCTTCCCACAGTGGTGGATATGTAAAGCCTTGATCATGTGTCAAGTTACTGTATGAGTTTGTTTTCAGGTTTTGGAGTTAGTGATTATGTCTGGCAGCAGAAAACAGAGCTCTCTTCACTTTTTTTTTTTTTTTCTTCTTTAGTGAATAAGAAGTAGGAAATTCCTCTGTGGGTGACAGCAATGGAACCCACCTCACCATCTGTCCTCTCAGAGAGGTGCTCACCTTGTCCTCACCCCCAAATTGAGACCCACAGTTTCCTGGAGTGATCCAGACCTTTGTCACTACTCTCTGTCATGGAATCACACAATCATTTAGGTTGGAAAAGACCTCCAAGGTCACTGAGTCCAAGCTGTGACTGTCACCACCCTGTCAACCAGACCAGAGCACTAAGTGCCACATCCAGTCACTCTTTGAACACCTTGAGGGATGGTGACTTTGACTTCATCCCCACCCTGGGCAGTCCTTTCCAGTGTTTAACCACCCTTTCCGTGAAGGAATTCCTTCTGATGTCCCAAATTCCTTCTGATTCCTCCTTCTGATCCCTTCCTGCCCTTCCCCTTTGCTCCACATGCCCAATCCCAGAGCGTGGCTCCCAGCATGGTGTTGCAATCCTCGCAGCCTCTCAATGAGTTGTGTGACATTTGCTGTCTGGCTGGCAGCCATGGCTCCAACAGGCAGATGATAATATAGAATTATGGCCCTTCATTCTCTGAAGGATCATGTTTTCAAGTGCTCAGTGCTGTGGAAAAAAAGCTGGAAAATTTATTTATCCTTGAAAAGCAGATAAAAGGACCCCTTATTTTATTCCACTCTAATGTTGCAATTGTAAACAAAGCTCTTATTTTTTTGGAGAGGGAGGAGAAGGAGGTGAGGAATAACTGGCTGTGGAGGCTTTGCCCTGGCAGTGAGGGCAGAGTTGATTTTCCCCATGGCCCAGATGCTCTGACAGATATAAATACACAGGCACATTCACACATCCCTGGGGGAGAGATTTTAGAATAGTCACAGTGGGACAGCCCCGAAGTCCAGCTGGCCTCGTGACTGTGGGCAACACCAGCTCCTCAGGAAAAGGAGAGAGACAAGGAATGTGCAGTGTTCCTCCCCTTGCCAAGCCTCCAGGCCCCTGGAACTTGGCACTCTGGGGTTACATCTGCAGCAGCAGCAGCCGTGGGACACTCACTCAAGACAAGGCAAGGCTGTGGGACAGTGTCATTTGTGCCCTGGGATGGCTGCTGGTGATCTCTGCCATCCTGTGAGCAGCTCCTAGCAGGAAGGATGTGCCTGGATTGCTAAAATCTCAATCCCTCCGTTTTTCACCACTTCCCTGTGGCACCATTTGTGGCTGTATCTTTGTGCTTCGTTTTTATCTTTCTGTGTTGGGATCCATTTGCTCACTGGGAGATGTTTCCATGCCTGGGCACTTTTCTCTGCAAACCTCTGAGGGCCTTTTGGAGTCTCTGGTTTCGCACAGCCACTGACATGAGCCTCGGGGACATGGTTTAGTGGTGAATATGGCAGTGGTGGGGTAATAGTTGGGCTTGATGATCTTAGAGGTCTTTTCCAACCGAAATAATTCTAGGATTTGGTACATGACATTAAATGCTCCACACCAAGTTGTTCGTGTCTCCTGTTCAGATGTATATTGATGGTGTGGCCATACTGGCAAGGTCAATGAGCCACTGATGGGTGCCAAAGAACACATTTACAGGCAAATGGCTTGTAGTAATGCAGGGAATGAGGCACGGAAGGATCGTTTGAGCTCGTGAAAGATCTCTAAGTCATTGATGTGACAAAGGTGCTACTGAAGGGCATGTGATGAATTATCGACAAGAGTATTGAGTAAAAAACACTCTGTGCAAAGTGTTACAGCCAGAGCTGATCCGGGGGGAGGTGTGGCAGCGCGGGCTGAGCTGCATTCTCTGCTTTCCTGATGTTCTTCTGGTAATTTCAGCAGTTTTAGGAATCTTTCAGGGTGGGAGAATTTTTTCCCGATATTTCTTCGCTAAACTGGGGTGAGCATTTACCAAGTGTCTGGTGCAGCTAAGAGAGTTTATTCCATTCCAGGACTGAGTTTTTTATCTTACCTTTACCCTCCCTACTCCGGGCTGGAATTTGACGGCTGCAAATTCCTTTGCCAGTTTTGGGCTATTTCATCAACAAACCCCGAATTTCACCCACTGCAGCTTCATACAGTTAAATCTTGTCCCATCAGCTAATAGCCATTTAATGCTCCAAGAAATTCTGTGGGAATAACAGCCATGCTATTCCTCCTCCTTCTCTTCAGCTTTCAGGCCCTGATTAAGCAAATTGCTTAAGTGCCAGGCTGAAGTGGTGCCTTTTAGTTGCTAATGCCATGCAAAAATGCCCTGAGAATAAAGCAGTTTTCATGATCACTGTTAAGAATCCGCTTCCTTCTTTGGGTTTTATTTTTCCATCAGCCTGCTGGAAGAGTACAGCCAGAAAACAGATTAGCCCGGGAAGGACTTCTCAACTAATAAACAAACCGCAAATACACTTCTTAGTCATATTTTAGGTCAAATGGCTTTGTCAAGTCAATAGTCGCCAACTATGAAGGAGTCCTATAAATAAATGAGGCTTATATATTTTTAATATCTGCCTAACAGAGATCCTTTAAGGTGCAAATAGAGCTGGAATTAACTGAAGTCAAGATCAATTCCAGAGTCATAAAAAAAAAATTAAAAAAAAAAAAAAAAGAAAGAAAGAAAAGAAAAGAAAAGAAAAGAAAAGAAAAGAAAAGAAAAGAAAAGAAAAGAAGAATTCGAACTTTTTAACCTTGGGCTTGTTTCCAGTCACATCTCTCACAATGATAATAAATTCAGAAAGTTCCATGAAAAACTCCGTTCTTTGGACTCTTGAGGCATTTAGCATAATGTTCTCAGTTCCTCTTTCTCTTATGAAAACAGGAAGAAATAATGCACGATAGTAGCTGTTTAAATACTAGAAATTCTCCCTGGGGAGAATTACAGCCATTTCAGTAATAAATTGCAAGTGAGATAACGGAAGGTTGGGAATGAGCCTGATACAAACTTAATTTCCAAGCTTCCTCACTGATTTCAGGGCTTTTTGGATGAGGTTTGAGACGAGAAAGCCTCAACCCTGCTGAGTTTGAGTGGCAGGTTTGTCTTTGTGCAGGTTTACGCTGGGGAGTTCTCATTGAAACAGGGCAAAATAATGTCAACTCAGCACTGGAATTTTTTTTTCCTGGAAATACTACGTTTAGAATTCATCCCGAGCCTTCCCAGCAGCCAGGCTGCCAGAGTAGAGCCTTACAGCTCCAGGCTGTGAGTGAGCATCATCCCTTACCTCAGCTCTCCCTGCCTGGGGGCCAGCACTCCTCTTTCTGTGGATGTTTGCAATACTGTCTGAGGAAACAGATTCCAAATCCCCACCGTAAGCTCTTTCCGCGCCCCCTGGGGCGAAGACATCCTAATTAATTAGCGGGAATACTCCTCTCTACAGCCATTTAGGAAGCAAAGGGACTGACTGTTGTGATAAAGTGCACGGCAAAACATCCCGGGCTGAGCTCTAACAGCATCGCAGGGATCTGAGGACATAATTGCCTTGTTATTTTCGTGCTCCCCAGGGCTGTGCTGCAGGCAGTTTAGGAGAACGGGCACTTAAAAAGTGCCTCCAGCAAACTCCGCTCCCCGCTGCCTGCTTTCCCAGATCCCTCGTTGCCTTTGCTCCGCTTGGCAGGAGCTCGTTTTCCTCCTCCTCCTGCTCCTCCTCTGGGAAATTCCCGTCCTTTGATTCTCCATCCCATGACTGCAGCCCCGGCCTTGTTTAAGGCGCTGCTGCAGAGCCCGCCCGCCCCCGGCACCGCTCCTGGAGCCGTCTATTGTTTCCCACTCTGAATTTCATCGGGACGCGGAGCATCTCCTTGGTTTGGTTTCGAGGTCTGCGGCACCGAGCGCCTGTTGTAACACAAATAACCCGGATAACACTTCCTCGGTGATATTCCAGCCCGGTGTCACAGCGTTCAGGCCGGCTGGTGACCTGAGAGAACCAGTCTTGTTCGGGACCGTGTCACACTCCTTCCCTGGGAGCTGCTTCAGCTAAACACATTCTGGGAAAACAACAAGATGTGCTGCCAAAATAGCAGAGAGCACCAACTCCCCAAACAGGAGGCCTTCCCCCAGCTTGAACCGCGGGTTTAATGAAGTGACAGGAGGTAAAAACAACCAGTGCAGTGCTCTTTAAACTTCTGAATAGCTCCTAATCACACATATTGTTTCTGAAGAACACGTAGGTAGGAGCAAGGATTTCAGGATAAGACTCCAGCTAAACCATTGTGCTGAAGTGCAGTAAAAAAAATGAAAGGGCTCTTTCCCTCAGCAAAGATTTCACTGAGGTTAGGGCTGCTACTGCTGGGAATTGCTTTTCTTTTAGACAATGTATATATTTACACGTGTGCTAAAATGTATTTCATAGTTATAAACGAGCTGTAATTAGCAAATGAATGAAGTGCGCTTTTGTGGAGATCCACTGTCATTCACTCACTGATTTGCAGTCAGTTGTTTGCAATGACTCTCCCTACTGACAGAAATTATAACATTTAGCCCATAAATGCAGAATCACAGAGTCACAGAATATCCTGAGCTGGCAGGGACACAGGAGGATCATCGAGCCCAACTCCTGGCCTTGCACAGGACAGCCCTAAGAATCCCAACATGTGCCTGAGATCATTGTCCAATGCAAGAATTCAGTGTTTCATTTGAAACAACTTCATACAGTAATGCTTATTTTTATTTTGAGATGAGTAAAGCACATTTTGATAAACTGGGCTGAGCTCCTCTTCCTCGAGCTTTTACTTGTGGCTGCTGTGGGATACAGAGGACTCATCCATATGGACTTTTGACCCAGCCTGGCATGGCCATGGACGTGTTCTGCTTTTAGAGAAACCAAGTAAGTCTTGTATGAGAGCACAAGAAGGAATTTTGGATGCTCATGACAGCACTCCAGCCAGCAGGGAAGTGTACACGTTTTTTTTGCTTTACTCCCTCCCACTGAGCATTTCAGGTTAAGGTGGATAAGACCCACTTGTGATTTCAGCTGTTACAGTATTAAATTTCATTTTGCTAATGCCATATGTTATTTGTGTGCTAACAAATGTGCCATTTTTAGCTCATAAAGCGCCGAATGAATTTATCTGGAATAATTTCCGCCCTCACGTGGCCAAACATTTGGCAAACAAAGTTCCAAAGTGTGCTTCTGGGAGTTGTATTTGATGACAGTGTGTGGGTATCGAAATAATTAGGAGTGCAGGCTGGGGGAAGGAGGACAGAAGATTACAGAGCAGGGACACAACTCATAGCTTGGGAAGCCCTTGGAAAGAGGTGACTCCGGTTCCTCAGTTTCCCTGCCTCCTCTTTCTGTCTCCTTCCTTCCCTTCCTTTCCCCCTCAATAATCCTGCCTGTCTGCAATCAATAAAAGAAATGCATCAGATAAGGCAAGGGATTGTTTCCTTATGCTTTTGCTATTATATGAAGCACAGTATCAAAGTATTGCCTGCATCCTCCCAGCTCCTTGTGAAAGAAAGGATCCTTTTATTCCTTGGCTGGCCTTTTGTCTAGCCAAGAATCTGCCGCCCACTCAGGTAATTTGTACCAACAGATCCTACCTGTGGGAGCAGAAGATCCTGTCAGGAGGGAACATCCAGCAGAAACCAGGCATTGCTCATGTGTGAGGAAGGCTGGCTGGAAAGGGGAGGAGAGCTGATTTTTTTTTTTCCCCAGCTCCTTTGGAGGAGGGGAAAGACTTGGGAAGAGGCTTTTGCTCAAACAGGGAACTTTTAAAAATGTGTGTGTTCCTAGTGAGACGATGAAGCGCCTCGTCTGCTGAGTGCTCAAACTCACACCCTCCCACTCAGTGTCCCCCTTGGCCATATCTTCCCCAATAAAATATTCTCCTATTTCCCCTTCATTTGTGCCTTCTCCTTGGGCACAGGACCCAGATTCCTCGTGTACAAGGATACCAGAGCCAGCAGCACCATGCTGGGATATAATTTGTCTCAGAGGATATAAAAATGACAGGACTGTAAAAATGACAGGATGTCCCCGTGGCCAGCCCTGCGGTGTCTTGGTGGCGGCGACATCTCAGGCAGCTCCCAGTCTGATGCCAGAGGTTCTGCTGGGAAGAGAGGGACAAAAACAGCCTTCAGCTTGTCCTCAGCTTCCAGCCTGCCAGGTTAAAGATGTCAAAAAACCACCAGGGTGGAGGTTCCCGTTCCCACTGCTGCCAGGTCATGGCCAGCCCCACAGAGAGAGGCTCTGTTGCACCCCAGCACTGGTTTTTTTCCCTTGCTGCAGCTGTTGACCCAGTTCCCCTCTCTTGCTCCTCTTTATCCCTTCCTGCTCCTGCAGACACCCATCCCTCAGGCTGACAGCACCTTGGTATGTTTGTTGCATGAGAGGCTTCTGGAATAACACTACAATGCTGATAAAGAAATTAAGTTTGGGGGGGTGTGGGTGGATTATTTTCTAATATGCTAAAACCATAAAAAAAAAAAAGCCACAAACCTGAAATTACCTCAATTTGCAACTGTGCAAATGTCATATTTAATAGAGCTACTCCCTTTTCCCTGGCCCAGTGTTCATAAAGACCTTTCCTCCTTCCCCTCAGTCAGAGGATGAGAAGTTTTGGATGGCTCCAAACAACACAGCCATTGCTCAAATTGATTATTCTTGACTAAATTTGCTTATTTTTTTTTCTTTTTTTGGGCTTTGGATATCAATTAAAAGAACACAACTCTTTTGTCTTGTATGTTGCTCCCCTCAAAATAATGAACTGTTTAATACACCAGAGGCAATTTCAAATTATCTAGTTTAATGAGGAAGGTTGTGACGGAAGATTTATTACCCTTTCTGATCTGCTAATGTATTTTCTCAACCATCCCAGCAGAACCAATCACTGTATTTTCATTATACACTCTATTTTCAGGGGTTCATTAGTTGTAGACTAAAAATAACAGTGAAGGTCTCAATCTGAAAGCTAATCCAATTTTTTTTAATTGGAAACAAAATTTGATCAGACAACTTTCTAATCATAACAGCATCAAGCATCAAGACCCTTACTAGGTGTTTTGTCCAATTTGAAACTTCATTTGGCTACACATAAAGACCTGACCTAGAAATACAATCATGTAACTGCTGGAAGGACAAACCCAGCTTTTTCCTGAACATCAACAAAAAAAATCCCACATTAGCACAATCCATGAACTGTGTTCTAGTCCAATTGACACACATTAAAAATAAAAGGTCTGGTAATGAACCTGCTCATCTGAAACAAACTCCAGAGATGCTCTGAGCTACTGGCTCAATATCAGACTTAAGAAACAAGTAAGATATTGCCCCCCAAAGAATTAAAAATAAAATTAAGGAAAAATAAGATGGAAGACCTTCTAGGTAGCCAAATGATCTCCTACCTTGAATCTGGATTCAAATCTTTAGGTTGTCACTTCCCAGGGATGTTGGATTATAGGACATAACATGGGCCCAGTGTTTTTGCTGCTGCATCATTTTGATGTGCAAGAACCACAGGAAAAACAAGAGGACAGGGAAGAGGGATCCATATTCCCAAGGCCCAGCTTTAGCAGAGGGACCCTGGCTTTGGCCCTCTACACAGGCCAGACATCCTTCCTGGGAAATGATGACAATTGTGTTGTGGGAATGTTCCTCACAGAATTATGGAATGGTTGGGTCTGGAAGGGACCTTAAAGATCATTGCATTCCTGCCATGGGCAGGGACACCTTCCACTATCCCAGGCTGCTCCAAGCCCTGTCCAACCTGACCTTGGACATTTCCAGGGATCCAGGGGCAGCCACAGCTTCTCTGGGCACCCTGTGCCAGGGCCTCACCACCCTCACAGGGAAGAATTTCATCCTAATATCTTGTCTCTGTCAGTTTGAATCCACTCCCCCTTGCCCTTTCACTCTGTGCTCTTCTAAAAAGTTCTTCATATTTCTTGTAGGCTCCCTTCAGGTACTAAAAGGCCACAACTAGGTCACCCTTAAGCCTTCCAAGCTGAACAATTCCAATTCTTTCAGCCTTTCCTCACAGGAGAGCTGCTCCAGCCCTCTGATCACGTTGTAGCAACCACAGGAGCTCTGCTTGCTGCAGGCATCCCTCAGGCTTGTCCCAAACTCACACTGTTCAAAGGGATTCTCCACAGCAATAAAATATCTGGAATGCCCACACAAGGCCATCCATGGGGCACTTGGCAGTCATTCCTAAAGGATCCCCACAGGAAGATGCTTGCAATGACCTGCCTGTGGGGAGGCTGGGCTGAGGATGTGTTTTGTCCAGATAACGCATCACCCAGACACCCAGGGGATTTTTAAAAGGGATACAGGCAAGTTATTGCACCTCCCGTCAGCCCCATGCTATAGATTTTAGATGCATAAATTATATATTTACGCTCAAAACTCTATTATTCATAGAGTTGAGTAAACAAGTATTGATTTTTACACTGTAGCAATGTAGGATGAGTGTTTGCAGTGATGCAGAGGCTCCTCTTTCACCCTGGGTACCTCTGACCTCAGCGGTGCTTCCTGAGCAAGGAGCATCCTTTTACGGAGGATGATCAAGTTTAGAACCAGCCGGCTGCCGCTGCTGGGAATGGAAATCAATGTGCATTTCCTCCTGAATGGACACTTCCCCACCCACGCCCGGCTCGCCGGGATGCGGGGCCAGACAGAGGCGGGCGGAGAGTGAGGGAAGGGAGGGAGGATGTGTGAAACCATCTCAGCTCGCACACAGCAGCCTCGGCTCTCCCACCTCCCGGGCAGAGGCTGTGTCAACAGAGCAGGAAAAAAACAAACAAACAAACAAAAAAAACCCCAGCTTGAACGCGTTTTAAAAGTGATACTACTGCAGAGATCATGTTAAACCCTTCGTGAAGGGTCTGGCTATCAGTAGGTGAGCTTGTGTCAAGATTTTTCTCTATTAAATATATTTCTCTCTATTAAATATATGATGCCACCGTGCACGTTTAGGGGTGGCAGAAAAAGAGTCCTCTAACTGCATTTTCAAGTGCTCCACTGTTTCAGAGGTTAACCAAAATCACTCACTTCATGGCTAACTTTGCTATATTGAATCAATGAACAAGTTCCTTATTGGATTTTTATTGCTGATAAAATTGACAGGGAAAATCACTAGGATATACTTAAAAATGGGAAGGAAATGTACGTTTACAATAAAAAAGGTCTCTGAAGGTCTCTTGTTTCATAGGAAGGAAGCTGTCTTTATAGTGCATGAACTATAAAAAATGATTAAAACTGGAGAGACAGGAAGCTGATAATTTGATTTATCATCTTAATGGCTATGATTCATGAATAAATAATATAATGGTTTATGTCTCTCTTGTAAAAGAAGTAGAGAAGAGCAATTTGTCTAATAAATGACTTCAAAAATTACAGCTGAGTCTTGTTTGCCACGTTTGTTCTATTTAAAAAGAATGAGCGAGTATCTTATTTCTTATTACTTACTAGGACATTTGTTGTATTATTTATAAGAGTCAAAAACCTTAACTAAAAGCCACTCATCTCTGACCACAGTCTCCCATTAGCTTTAAATTCAGGAAAGAGAAAAGGATTGATCACTAGATCAATAAATCTAACCTTGGATCTGACTAAAAGCTTCCTTTAACCTCCTTCCTCCAGTATCCTTTTTCAAAATTAAAGTATCCCCGTTTTTAATTATTTAAGAGCACGTCAATTTTATAGTAAGGCCTTGTATGACAGCATCATACAAGGATTTCTGCTTTATACTGGAAGCCCACCAGCATCTTTAAAAGGAAAGCATTTAAATCATGATAATTTGTTGGGGTTTTTTTTTAGAGTTGGACGTGCTGCTATAGATATACATATCCTGCTCCAAATACACCCTGGATTTCATCAAGACAAATGCTGAGAACAGGAAAATCGAGAAGGAATGTGGATTCCCAATTATCAGACACACAAACTGCCCCAAGCCCATCAATGATTCTGCTGGAGCTGAAGTCGCTCTGTATCGATGGCCCCGGGCCAACGAGTGACATTGTTACAGACCTGCAAAAAGTCATTCCAGGCAAAAGCAAACTCCAGAGGACACAATTCATGGAAAGAGTATTTAATTTTTTTTCCCTAAAACATCCTGTAAAAATAACTTGTATATGTAGTTTGCCTGACCATTTCCATCAAGAGCCTGACCATTTCTTTCCCCCCTTATATCAAAATAATTTATGAAAATCAGATCTTTTTTAACCAGAAGCTGTTCACCCCGATTCAATACACTCTGTTTCCACTGTGCTGCTATGGGACAACCTTCAAAACAATTCAAAGCACATCCTGCAGACACAATTCCTGATGCACAGCTGGTTGGGTGCCCCAAAACACAGGAGCTGTGGCCAGAATCACCTCTGGATTTATGACCTTGCTCAACCACTGGCCTGATGCATTATCTTGAACACATGGGTTTTGGCACATCTCTGCACCTTTCCTTGTTCCACTTTAAATCTTCATCCTGAAGAATGGGGGATTTCTGTCTTGGCAGGATTTGGGTTGAGACGAGAGGCTGTGGACTCCTCATCCTGAGAAGTGTTGAAGGCCAGGTTGGATGGAGCTTGGAGCAACCTGGAAAACCTGGGGTAGTGGAAAGGGTAGGGGTGGAACTGCATGGTCTGTAAGGTCCCTTCCAACCCAAACTATTCTGGGATTCTGTGATTCTAGAAAATGGTAGTTCTTACCCTGTTTTTGAGGCTAATTTTTAAGAAGGCTTCAAAACTGAATTCAAGACTTGGTTGTCTTTGGGTCAAGGTGTTCTAAGGTGGTACTGGAATGAGCAGCATTGATAGCACTGTTAATGACAGCAGTGAGAGGGAAACTTTAGGATGACAATTCTTGTATTGTAAAACCAGCACTATCAGGTTTATTGAGAATTGAGAGGGAAAGAAGAGAAAAAAAAGGTAAACGGATTTAAACAAAATAGACCTTTTGAGTTCTTCCATTTCATAAAACATGTACAGTTCATGCCATGGATCTTGCACAGACTGCAGGTGTGACATGACTTGGTGTCGTTAGGGACAAATGTCACATAAGTGGGCAAAAATCAGGAAAAAATAGTGGGAACTTTCACAAAATCCCGTTTATCAATACTTTCAACATATAATTTCTCTAAACTAATGCAATTAACTACCCCCACTGGTCCAAAGGCACTATTTTTATGTGCCACACCTTCTTCCCCCAGCTGCTGTATTATATAGGTCTCTTAAATTTGGAGTGTTCAAGATGTTTTCGGGGTAGGTGATGCATCAGCTCATGTCAAAACAATGAAGGCTGCATCCAAAATGACACTGAAATGCAGTGTGTTGGGCAATGATACCCCCAAAAAANCATCAGCTCATGTCAAAACAATGAAGGCTGCGTCCAAAATGACACTGAAATGCAGTTGGGCAATGATACCCCAAAAACGGTTCTCTCCTGGCCTTTCATTTTGAAGAGACAAAATCTTGCCTGATTTTGAAAATGATGGTGGCCTCCAGTAACTTCTGGAGTACAACTTTTGGTCAAAACCTAATGGTTTTGGTCCTGCCATAAAAATAATGCTAATCCCTATCTAAAATTATGAGCTTTTTGCCCTAATTAGGAGTTTCTAAAAGAGATTTTTAATCAAGCAGACTGCAAATATCTGAGGTCACTCCAAATCTTGAACCAGAAGCTCTTTCTTCGTATTGCAGCCACCCAAATCCCAGCCCACCATCCCACCATGATGGGCACAGTGGACAAGACCAGAGCAATGATGATCTCTATGTTGCATCTGGAAAAATGGCAGTGACAGGGTAAAACAGACTTAGCAATATAAAGCTCCCTTGATAAAAATACAGTTTACACAAAAGGCAATGAATGGAAGCAGCACAAGAGAAAAATTATGGAAAAAAACAGGGTCATTTTTCTGACATTAGTCCCACAATTCCATTTGGTGTGGAGGAGGGAGGATCTCAGCTGGGATGAGCCACTCTAAGTGTATCAATAAAGCCACGCTGATTTATAGCAGCTGAGAATTCATCCCGGAGCGCGTTCATCCATGTGCGAGGCCATGGATTGATGTGTTAGCATTTTCTCCCTGGAGACTTTGGTTCCAAACCTATTTAAAACCCAGTGAAAACAAACGGGCTGGTCTCTAGGCAGATGTCCCTGGAACTCTGTTTACATCATCACAGAGGCAGCAGCTCAGTGGAAAGGGTTTTATCTGCTCAGGTTGGGGATAAAGGCAGGGTGGCAGGTCCCGGTGGAGTTGCACAGCAAAGCTCCCTTGGTAACTCCGGAGCTACCACCTTGCAGGATGGATTTGATGTCCACAAATCTATAGGATTCTGTACAAGGTGAGATGAAAAGATTCAAACAGAAGTACTGCTTAGTCTGAGTGTACAATCTGTACAATCTACAGCACTGTGCTCTACTGCTCCTTGCCTGCACAGATTCCCAAGGGATCAGTGATGGGTCCGGTCTTGTTCAGCTTATTCACCCCCCTGGATGAAGGGACAGAGTGTTCCCTCAGCAGGGAACTGGGAGGAGTGGCTGACACACCAACAGGCTGTGCTGATACTCAGCCAGACCATGAACAGGCTGGAGAGATGGGCAGGGAGGAACCTAAGGAAGTTCAAGCAGGATTCCTCTTATCCTGGGGAAGAATAACCCAGGCACCCATCCAGGCTGGGGGCTGACCTGCTGGATACTGTGGAGAAGGATCTGGGCTGAGCCAGCACTCTGTCCTTGTGGCCAGCAAGGCCAATGGCATCCTGGGCTGCCTGAGGGAAAGTGTGGCCAGCAGGTGGACGGGGGTGATCCTGCATCTCCCCTCAGCCCTGTGAGGGCCCAGCTGGGACTGCTGTGTCCAGTTCTGGGCTGCTTACTATCAGAAATACAAGGAATTACTGGAGTGGGCCAGTGGAGGGGCTGTGAAGGTCGTGAGGGGATTGGAGCCTCTCTCCTATGAGGAAAGGATGAGGGAGCTCAGCTCTGGAGAAGTGACAGCTGAGAGGAGAACCAATCAATCCATACAAATACCTAAGGGCAGGTGTCAGGAGGATGGGAATACACTCTTTCCAGCAGTGCCCTGAGACAGGACAAGGAGCAGCAGGCACAAACTGAAATACAAGAAACTCCATCTGAATATGAGGAAAAACCTCTTTACTGTGCAGGTGATAGAGGCCTAGAACAGGCTGCACAGAGAGGTTGTGGAGTCTCCTACTCTGGAGATGTTCAAAACCCACCTGGATGTGATCCTATGCTTGAGCAGAGGGCTTGGATGAGATCCTCTCCAGAGCTCCCTTCCAACCCCAACCATTCAGTGATAACCTCACCCACAGGTCATTGCTGATTTTTTGATAGGATCCTTCACATGCATGACATTAAACACATTTGTACTTCGGCAGGCTTGGGGCTCGGTTTCAAAAGCATTTTGAGAGGATACAAAGGCTCCCTGTGGTCAAAGGAGGGGAAACAATGTGGTTGTTGGAGTTACAATTACACCATCTCACATTCTTTTGGCAGAGGAGTTCCGGGCCCAGTTTGGGAGAGGAGATAAAGCACATGCAGGGAACAGAAGTGCAGGTCACTGCTGCACCTCCTGGAGCTGCCAGCCTGGAGTTTCCTGCTTGAACCCACATCCACCGAGTCTCGTGGGATTCCACCAACAGCTCAGCAGCAGATCTGCCTATCCATGTAATGTAAGTAATGCTTTTAGGAGCATTATCCATGCATGGTTTTCCCGTACATGGAATTTGGCAGGAAGCCATTCGACCGAATGCTTCACATTGCGAGAAAAATCAGCAGACTTGTTTTCTTTTTTAACTATACTCATTAAAAAAAACCAACTCCCCTACTAACAAAGTAGGAAAGTTAGTCACCATCACCTCAGACTCAACCATGCAGAATCAGATTGTTAAATATGCAGATTTTTAAGGAAATATCTTCCTTCCCACCCTCCCACCCCATGCTTTATCATTTAAGCGGTGGCAACTCCTACAGCAAAAACTGGGTATTTCATATAATGCAATAGTAACAGGGTTCCCAAGTCCAAGCCCCATCTATCATCAGTAACTACATGATTATCTCTTCCAGACACTGATCAAATCCCAGTTTATGAGCAGTTTGTTTTTTACTGCTATTACACAAAATGAAAAGCTCTTCCAGAACCCCGCTGCTCTGACGGCGATGAGTCTTCCTCCTCTCCCAACCAAAATCTTTTCAGGACCAGTTTATACATGTTTGTTCCTGCCCTGAGTGTTGTCCTTAACTTGAATTGTTTTTCCTCTCCCTGGTATTTAGTCCCCTGATATATTTATAGAGAGATCATATCCTCTTTCAAACTTCATTTTGCTTGGAATAGTAATGTTAGAAATAGACTGACAAATTTACTGCAGTGGATAGAGATGGACAGACACACACACACACAGAGGCTAGAGCACTCATTTTAAAAGAAATGCAGAAAATACAGATGAGTCAATCTTTAGAGCTAACAGTGCATTATTTCAATCATGTCAGCAACACGTGTCAACTACAATAGAAAAGACAGATCAAGTTCAAAACTGATTTTAAGGGGGTTTTAGATCTAACGACTATCCATCTATAGAAATACCAGAAAGCCTACCTGGAATTCTATAAAACTCTAGCCTAGGGACCGTACCAAAAGCCCACAATGAATATAATTTCTAAAAAAGAGAGCTGTGAAGACTCAAAAGTACATTTAAACAGAGACTAGTTGGGGTGGTAAATAATAGGCAGAAAAAGAAAAAAATAATCAAGTCACTATTTAAAAAAAACCCTAGAAGGAAAAGAGATTGAACATACTATTGTCTGTTCGGTGAAAATTTCTTGCACAAAAATATTTTCTAGCTTTGTTGCTCTGGTACATCAATCCTGAGCACTCTAACTTTTGACTTATAATGATATTCCTTCAGATACAGCTTCACCGAGGGAGGAATGGGAAGTGCATCGATACCATCATAAGTTGTACAGTTGCAAATGACCGTTCTACATATATGCTGGAGAGAGAAGGGAAAGGTCCTGTTCAGGGGCGTGGACAAAAGTGGTTCAAAGAACATACAGGAACTCGGATCCTTGTAGTGTTCTAGGAGTCCCGTGATGTCAGGAGAGTGGAAGACACAGGGATCATGGGCATCAAAGCTGAAGTTGTGATTCCACTGCTCTATCCGGGCGTGGAGGGAGCGACTGTAGCGCCTGAAGCTGACGGAAAACAAATAGTCCTCCTGGGCAGAGTCACGCAACAGAAAGGTTCCCTCTGGCTTTCCTTCCAGCAGCGCCTCTGCTGCGTATTTATCCATGACTCCCCAGTAGCAGGGATTGTTATTGATCTGCAGGAGGTCTGGCACTAGGCAGTGCACATAATCAATCTGGGTGTGGTATTTCGGGGGCGTTTCCATCCTTAGCAGCTCGTCGTCCGTTTCCCACTTGGGCTTGTTTCGTTTTCGAGAACTCGTGCACAGAGTTATGACTTCGTCATCAGAGTCCATGTCGCTGTCATCCCTACTGCTCCTTGCCACCTTACCTGGCACCAGCTCAGGCCTCGGGTCACCCCGAGAGGAACTGCTGTCAGTGAAGTCACAGGACTGGGAGGGCGAGTCCATTCCCCCATTGGCAATCTCCTCGTCTCGCAGCTGATCCTCCCTGTCCTCGTGCTGGGATAAATCAGCAATTATCCATTCTTCTGCCTTTGGGCTTATGGGGGCCGTGTGCCTTTTGATCAAGTGCCACCGGAAAGCCAGCTCGGAGCGGGGAGGGAAAGGACACTTATCCAGCATCAGCTCACTGATATGGATTTTCCTTTTGGATGGCAGTCCGGAGGCGTGCCGGCTGCTGCAGTTCTTTATGGGGAAGCACTGACCCACAGCATCCTGCAGCTTCTGCTTGAGAGACCGCCCTAAAAACCTGTGGCCGCAGGAGCGGTCTAGATCCAGCTCGATGGATGAGCAGCTGTACTTCCTCTCTTGGCTCCTTAAATTAGTCCCCGACCTTCCTGCAGCGCTTGCTGTTTCGGCATCAGGACAATGCTCGCTTTTCTTGGACCAGGAGAGCTTCTTCCCACTCCACACATACCCATCCTTCCTGTCTGCGCTTCTGCTCCGGCTGCTTTTGGGCCTCACATCTGCGTTTTTCGTGCTGCTGTCCTTGTTTTCTGCCATTGTGACAGCTTTGCTTCACAAGCTGCCAGGAAGCGCACGCTGTGTTTCTTGTGAGGTTTTTTTTCTACATGAGGAAGCTTCCTCGAGGCACTTTCTGGAAGGAAAAAGGAAACACAGCTCAGTTAGCTGCTATGCACACACACACAATGCAACAGCAGTGCTGGTGGACACAGGACAAGAGCCACAATTAATTGCTGACTCTAAAAATCATGTGGTTGAGGTGAATTCAGTAGCACACCCCACAAATACCAGCCTGATCCCAGAAAAAGCTCTCTTAACCCTTCCTTGGGAAAAGCATCCTCCAGAAAAAAACGACCTTAACGTATTTGTTGAGTTTTCATTCTGATTATGCAGCAGAGCAGAACGTTTTAGGTGTTGGCAACCCCATTGTGCCAGGGCCCATTTCAAAAGGAAACCCTTCCTGGGGCAGGTGATACTGCTTTAGCTGTTCATGGAGCAAATTCTGCATCTCTTCCAAATAACCTTTCAAGAAGGAACAAACCAGAACAGAAACAAGTAGGTCAGAGTACAAAGAGCTACTGTACCTAGATGATATGCCTGTTTGCTACTAATCCACAGGGTGGGATGCCAGAGATCTTTTTCTTAACTGACACTTTTGGGTCACTTTTGGGATAAAAAAAAAAAACCAAAAAAACCCCAAACTAACCTAAATTTTATCAGTCACAGATTCTGTCAGTTTCTGAAAGCTGTTTTCCTCTGCTATTTCAAAGGAAGGGAGCTAGGAAATACTGAGGCCCTAAGGGATTGAAATATCTGGGGCTTTACATACTGAAAAGGATTAAAACAATCCAGCTCCCTACTAAAAGCAATTTTAAAAGGCCGTGAAAGATGGAACTGCTTATTACTCATTAGAGAAGGAAGTTTACATTATTAAAATCAGTGTTGCTTTGAGACCTACGGTTGCTGATTTCATTTTCTTTTGTTTCCAAAGATATATTGAATTCTCAAACAGATAAGAGGTTTCCTTTTGACTGCTACACTTTGAAAATAAAGATGAAAAAAATCCTCTTTTGATTACTCAGTTGAAAGTGGAGCAGGATTTTTTCAAGATACATAGATAGCAATATGGTATGGATGCTATACTCCCTGAGGCATGGCAGGATGTAGAAATATTTCCCATCACTTATCATAATCAGGATATTCTATGATTCTGCACCAAAACCATGCACAGCTCCTCTGTTGCACTGGGAGTTTTTTGGGTTTTTTTGGCTGTGGGTTTTTCTGTCGTGGTTTTTTTGGGTTTTGGATTTTTCTTTTTTTTTTTTTTAATAACTAATTGACATGGTAAATACTAAGCAGGAAAAGAAAAGGGCATCCACTTCCTCTCTCCATTCAATCCATTCTCATCATCAGGATTAGCCAGCATGACACAACCTCTCTGCAGTCCCCCGGGGCTGCGCAGGCTGAGTTCGAGCCTCTGCTTTCAGTAAAAGAACAAGACAGCCTTGCCAAAAGGCTCACAGGCAATCTGTGGGCCAAATGCATCCCAGATGGAACTTTCACCCAGGAATTTTTCACATTGCATTCCTTATTTAAAACCCACAGACCTGCGAGCTGTGGGTGAAAGGAAAAGGCAGGGGAAGGGAGGAGATGCAGAAATGTAGAATGATGGTAAGATAGGTTCAATATTGGAAATATGCTGGGAAGAAAAATGGCATTAGGGCAATGCAGATGAATATCACCTCACTGGTACCAAGAGGAATCACAGGAAAGGGTCCATATTTCAGCAATTACAAATCAAAGATTAAACTAAAGATTTATTTTTCTTCTTTCAGGGTTTTGCAAATTGCTTTACAGTGAAAGCATGGCAAGACACAATGAAGACAGGAGAAGGGAAGCATTTACATATGAGATTCCAAACATCTTTATTTAGACCAGGATTCATTGATTGCTTTTGGAATGTTGGTATTTTTCATCCAGAAATACCTAGACTGGAGCACTGAATTTTCTCCACAATTCAAAAAAAAAAAAAAAAAAAAAAAAAAAAAAAAAAAAAAAGAGGGAAAATAAGCAGTCTCATTTACCATGGTGATAATCTGAAGTCACTGAAGACAAAAAGTTTTTGGATTCATCCTGTAGTAAAATACATTAATTGTCTATATATGGGATTTTTAATTGGACAGAGAGATATCACTGAGGTTGCAAAGTCAAGTACTTAAAAATTAGGATACGACAGTTTGTAATTGCTTTTGAAACCTTCAATTATCTCATTCTGCTCATCCAGCCCATATAAGGAATAAAAACATGCAGAATATGGGCTTTTGATTAAAAACTGCAAAACATACAAAACCCAGAAGTGCCTGTTATCTCCTAACTTCAGCCTTCCAACTGAAAGGAGCTTGGGTCTTATGGAATTATGGAATTTCTGGGCTGCTGTTGTACTGAGCTGTAAAGCCACCTTCTCCTTTGTACCTTTCTCCTGTCGTGAATCATTAGTGGTACCTGAACCCTGAAAGAGAAGCTGGGGAAGCAGCACGTGATGCTGCAAAGCCACGCACCATTAGCCAGAGCTGCTTCCCTGGGGTTTGTAGGGCTGCTGGAGCCCAGGCGCCGCTCCTGCCACGTCAGAGCAGGAATTGCTAATCAGACAGAACACCAGAGCCGTGAAAAGAGCAGGGAACAGATGAAGAAAAAAAGGGATGTCATCCTACTAAAGCCAGCTTTGAACCTGACCGTGTGTTACTAAGGTCTGTGTGCTGCGGGAGAGCTGCCTCCCAAATCCCACTGCTTGGCATTACAGCGAGGGATCCACACCTTCACACCCTCCTGCATCAGCGATTCACCGTCCCACCAATAAAACGGGCACTGAAAATAATTAAAGCGCCAGAAAGAAAAAGGCATAAAGGGCAGGGAAGGCATTCAGTGCTCTATTACCACCTCGGGCCATCCATCTAAAGCAGCTCTTCCTTTCACTGCAGCATCCTGCCGCGTACTTCCATTAATGGCTGGAGTGCTGCTGGAAGAGCAGGACAGGAGGGCAAGGATAAAAGAGAGGGAACACAGAGTGTATTTTCCCTAGAGGGTTCGGTTAAATGGAGGAGCCCAGCGCTGTGCAGCTCACACGCATCAGGTCTGAGCTCCTTTTGGGAGGAATAATGAGTGTCCTGCCTGCAAAAGCCTCGTCCTGCATGGGGGCACCTCAGGCATCTCCGATGATGGCACATTTGACAAAACCCTTATGCTGGAACCCTTTCCTTTCCCCTAAGGAAACAGCGAAGATAAAGACACATGGGGGGATGACCAGAGTTCACTTTGGGCCACGGGACCCGGCTGGTAGTCCAAGGTTACCCAACACTGTCACAGCTACAGAACCTGAGGACAGCAGAGAGCTGGGTGGCTTTTGCTGTTGGTTCTGTGCTGTGCCCAGCTCCCTTCTTCAGAGGTTCTTCTCTCCTGTCTGCAGACAAAGTGCTTCTTCTTTCATGAGCTGATGCCTCAACCCTGAGACTTCAAGCCCAGACTAAAACCAATATCCAGTTGCTGTTTGGAGGGATAACAATATTCCCTCCTATCCAGGGTTAGGTTGCAACCCACAGCTGTGATAAGCAACACCCTCACCATGTCTGATCAATAATGCCAGTAGGAGGATCAAAACTATAAATGTAGACAGCCTTTTTAAAAAATTTATTTATTCAATAAATACTTGAATACTGAATTGCTTTAACCAGATACCTATGTCCTGAGCTGCTGGATCCTTGCCTCTAGCCCAACAGTCCTCTTCATCAAGCTGCTGCCCTTTCTGTAGAAAGAAGGAGCAGGTGGTGGGGGGTCTCCAATCCGACTTCCCACCTGGAGTGGGATTGCTGCCAGCATGGCATGGCCTGGCTTGGCCCTGTCCTGAAAACCTCCCAGGGTGAAGGTCCCACCACCTCTCTGGTGCTCCCACTCTGCACAACCCTCCTAGTGCAGGAAGGACTTGGAAAGTTTTCTGCCAAACGTTGCTGTATTGTGCCTCTAATTAAACAACAAAAGAAGGTTCACAAAGAGCAATGAATCAATTTTGGAATTGTTATGGGAGTTGATTTTGTAAAGCTGATAAAATCCTGAGAGAGAAGAGCAAGCTGCAATAAACTGGAGTACTTTTTCTTTCATAACTTACATAAAAGTTATTTTAAAACAAAATCTCACAGGTCACAAGCTGCTTTCATTAATTTCACCAATCACATTTTGGCCACTAGACCACATTTTAAAACCTGACTTTCCCAGCCTAGTAAGGATAACAATAAATCTCAATTCCTCCATCTTAAATTATTTTTCTTCAGTTTTGGTTTTACTTTGATTTATGATACCATCTAAAAATACCTAAGCTTGACTCTAGAGGCCTTTACAGCAAATTAAAGCAATTATCACACACACAAAAGAAAAAGACTTTCTAAAGGTACCATTGGCAACCTAAATATTTCTTCCTTGGAAATACCATGTATTTATCCCTGAAACTGTAGGAAGAGGGGGGCTATGCCCAGCTAACCCCAACACGGGGGATATTTTATTCACTCCCAGGAGGTGGAACCGAGCTGGCAGCAGGTGCCAGAGGTGAGGGCTGCTCGTATCTCCTGCCTTAATGAAGCTCTGCTCATGTGTGGCAGGAGAGATGCAGGCAGCGCTTGGCAAAACCGCAGCAGCCTCTCCAGCACTAAATCAGTGAAAGCTTTATGGTCCATGACCAACACTCCGTGCTCCACCCAGAAACCGAGCAGAGCAGCGATTCCCGGCTCCCGCCCCGCTCGCAGCCACTCACACCTATTAATCAAGCCAGCAGCAGCCCCAGTTCCCAACCGGATTTAAAGGATAACTTTGCGTTTGGTGCCGTGTCACCTCGGACGCGACAAAGCCACAGCGCCTGCAGTCCCTTGGACAAGTGACCACGGGATCCTGACACCCCCTCCCTGAAAAACCTCCCCCGATTTTCCTATGCTGTTCGAAGAGTTATCCCAGCAGGCAGCACCTCCAGACAAGGAAATTGGTTGCTACACAGAACCGAGTGTAAAACGCCTTTTATATTGCAAAACATTTTAGGTGCAGTTTCTATCACAGCCTCCGAAAATTAAAGTGATTAAGAAAAATAAACACATTTGACAGGCATTTGTCTCCATCCCAGGCAGCGGCTTGCAGCAGGAATAGCTTGGTCTTCCCACTCATCTGATAAGCAGTTCAGCTCCGAATCATTTCTCTAGAACACATTATCCTCGCCAGAAATCACGATTTACTGAAATATGTAGGATACACCCATGGAAAACATGTCTCTACACAGCTTCCACGAGGTTTAATAATGAAATCCGGCCATATTTCTATTTTTTTTTTAAGAAGTGTGCCTGCTTTGTAATCCTGTCACTTATTCATTCATGAAACTACCAGCAATGTGAGTGTTAGAGAGAAACACATTTCCAATACAAATAAATCACTCTGCTCACCCCAACCACCAATAACCCCGTTGCAGAGCAAAATTGAAGATAAAAGGGTTTTGCCTGGAAGCAATTTTTTTTTCTTAGAAACAGGAATAAACTGGGCCAGATCGTTAAGGCTACATAAAGGAAAGACAGATAATGCTGATTTTTTCTCTATATTTCAGGTATGTTCAATTCTAGCATTTTTTTTTTAATCCTTCAAGAGATCAGCCAGGATGCTTTCTTCCTGTTTTTCAGCCAAGCAAACAAACAAACAAAAAAAGCTTAATTATTTTTGCAGTGCAATCATTACCTGCCTGACTACCACTGCTGTCAACTCCACCTCGCACACGCATCAGGAT
Source organism: Pycnonotus jocosus (assembly GCA_013400435.1). NCBI lineage: Eukaryota > Metazoa > Chordata > Aves > Passeriformes > Pycnonotidae > Pycnonotus > Pycnonotus jocosus. Next base: position 34,071 of record VWYP01008629.1, on the reverse strand, counting down.
GGCTGGAATTCCAGAGTAATTCCATAATGACCATGAGGACCCCCAAAGGGGTTTGATCCTGCGGCGGGGTGAGCGCAGCCCCCGCTGTTCTGGGGGTGATGCCCGAGGGGGGTGAAGGGCACAGCCCCTCATTTGGGCTTTCCCTGCCCTTCCTGTGCCTCTTGAGGAGCTGCCATTAAATCCATATACAGAAGGATAAACAGGGAATATGTGTGCCCTGTTAGTGCTGGGATACAGACGGCGGGCACGGGGTTTTTCAGAGGGGAAGCAAACGGGTCGAAGCCCCGGGTGACAGAGCGAAGACCCTGGACCGAATCCCCCCGGTGACAGGAGACCCCGGTCTGAACGTCCTCGGTGACGGGAGACCCTGAGCCCCCCGGTCACTGGCAGCGGCTCAGCCCCCGGTGACAGCAGACCCTGGACCGAATCCCCCAGGTGACAAGGCTCAGCCCTCGGGTCGAGTCACCCCGGTGACAGCAGACCCTGGACCGA
>VWYP01008629.1:0-33405 GCA_013400435.1 Pycnonotus jocosus | reverse complement strand
TTCCCATCTCCAATCCTCACTATATCCTCATCCCTGAAATGGGGACATCTCCTACCCCGTGACCTCATCAGTGTCCCCCCATCCCCACAGTGTTCCCATCTCCATCCCTGTGCCCCCATCCCTGTGATGTCACCATCTCTACAGTGTCCCCCTCTCCCATCCCCGTGGTCTCCTTCCAGTGATCTCCCCATTCCCATGTCCTCATCCCTGCAGTGTCCTCATCTCCTATCCTGTGTCCCCATCCCATGTCCCCATCCCCTTGATGTCTCCATCCAGCAATCTCCCCATTCCCATGTCCTCATCCCCGCAGTGTCCTCATCTCCTATCCCGTGTCCCCATCCCATGTCCCCATCCCCACAGGTGGTTGAACAGGTGGCTGTCCCAGCAGCTGTCATCTTGTCTCCTCATCTGGTGCTCTTCCTGAAGTGTTTCCTCTTAACTGATGGTATTTCTCCTCATTTTTCCTCTCTATAAGCAGACAAGTGGGAGCAAAGATGCCATCAAAGCAGAAGCCAATGCGGTACGGCCACACTGAGGGACACACTGATGTCTGCTTTGATGACACCGGCAGGTAACAGCACCACTCCCAGAGCCTGAGAGAGGGATGGGCCTGTTTCTGTTTGATGCTTACCCAGGAGTTGGGTATTAGGAAAAATTTTGTCACTGGAAGAGTGGTCAGTCATTGGCACAGGTCTCTAAAGTAAGTAGTGGATTCCCCATCCCTGGAGGGATTTAAAAGCCCCGTGGATGTGGCACCTGGGGACACAGATCGGTGGTGACCTCGGCAGTGCTGGGGGAATGGTTGGACTCGATGATCTTAGAGGGCTTTTTCAATCTTAATGATTCAGTAGGTTTCTATATCAGCCACTGCTGTGGGAGATACTGGGGTGGATTTATGGCCTGGCATGGTCCAAGAAATCCTTTGGGTTTTGCCTGTGCTGAGAACTGGCTGTGTGACATATTTAGGTGCTCTGAGTTTAGATGTGATTGATTCATAACTTAAATGTAAGCATATATATATATATCCCTGTGTATATATATCTCTATGTATATATATGTAGTATTTTATATATATATAAACTCTATATGCACATTATATGGGTGTGACTTCAAAGATTTTAGCAGAAGTCAGTATAATGTGGGTGTAAATACATTTCTCTATGCACTAAGAAATTAAAAATATAGCTGAAGGAATGCAATATTAGGATTGCTATATTTTCAGCTCTTCCTTGTGCTAGTTCTTGAATGTATAAACACAAACTGTATATTTAGTATTACCTTTTTATAGACTAAGAGGTAAACTAAAAAAAAACCCCAAGCCCTCTCAAACTCAAAGGATACACCTTATATACTGGTTATGGTTAAAGCCCATATTATTTTATTCCTTTCTTAAGTTTGTTATCATTGCAAAACTGATCATAAGAGATGGTCTGGTAACAATCCCTTGAAACCACAAAAAGCCTCGTTTGGCATTACAGCCAAATGCTTAAAAAAAGGTGCAGATTCCTGGATGTTAACAAGTCCTGTGTCTTTCCACAGCTGCATTGTGACTTGTGGCAGTGACGGAGATGTGAGGATTTGGGAAAACCTGGATGACGATGATCCCAAGTCCATTAATGTGGGAGAAAAGGCCTTCTCGTGTGCTCTAAAGGTGGGATTGTTAACACAGCTCCTCACAGTTGTGGGTTTTCCTACAGATTGTGGATTTGCCAGCTCAGGGATGCTGCTTCTGTGGGTAACAATAAAAAAGAATTACCTCTGACAGCTCATTCTACCCCATACACAGCTGTAGGGGAATTATCACTTATACTAAACTTTTGTAATGGTTTTTCCCCTCCTCTCCCTTTACGTTCAGTTACATTAATTTCTGACTTTGATCTCCTTTCTGAGAAACAAATCCAGCAGATTAAGCTAATTATGCAGTGAACTTTTTAGGCTGTTTCAGTGTTTTCTCACCATGTGAGTTGCAAGAATTTTCCCAGCATAGGATGTGATCATCAGGTATTAGGAAGAAAGCCAGGAGGTTGTTTTATGTGGGCCTGTGTTAAAGTCCAAGGAATTAAAATCTGTATTAATCAAAACTTGTTCTCACAAAGTGAGTAATGGTTTGGTAACACTTTTTTTTTTTTTTTTAATAATTGGTTGATGTTTCACTCTCAAAATTGTTTGGCCTAAAGATGTCTTTGACCCAGTGTCCCTGAAGTGAGAAGAGGATTTATATAATAGAAAATAATTATTTTTACTGTGCATGTTCATGTATTTAGCTTGAGAAATGTTACATTATTTCCTTCATGTCCAATTTTTTTTATATTACATTAATCATAGTGGGTCTATAATATTGTCTTTGTGGCAAGTTTAGAAGAGAGGACTTCCAGAAGCCTGCTTCAGTTCTACAAAGGTTATGTATTTAACCTGGCAGTGATAAAGAGAAATTTTAAAATTGTTTTTCAACTACTTGTGATTTTGTACATGAGTGTGAAAGAGGAAATAAATTAGTATTAACATATTTGTATTGCATTATAAGAATTCTTATTGGAAATAATATTCAGAAATAGTACCTTAATTGAATCCTTTTTCTTATGTCCTTTTAAAAGTACCTCATATATCTATTTCTCAATAGTTGTAAAATCTATTTTCATAATTGATTTTTAGAGTATTTTGCTGTAGATTTCCATCACATTAATTATTGTTTCACAAACCAAGTGAGATGACTTGAATGGGTTCTCTTAGCAAATCAGTGGCAGAGCCAGAAATTGCTAAGACTTATTAAAGTATAGCTGAGGGAAAATTTTAAAAAGGTGCTCTAGTTTTGAAGGATGTTTTATTTTTAAACAGTGGGAGACTTAAATGTCAGGAAATCCTTTTTTCAAAAATTACTCTTCATTAATGAAATGTCATGAGGGGCTATTCTGAGATGGTGATGTAATCTAGGTAGGAAATCTAATCTCTTATTTTTTTGGGTTATTCACTACTGACTGCTGCTTCATTTACCTTCATGATTTTTACTATAATTTTACTCACCTTAACAAAAAACCCCAACCACAATACTGCCTCACCCCCCTCCCCAAAATGCACACAATAAAAAAGAAAATAAGGCATTTCTTTATATTTATTTAAAGTTTTACTGCTGTGTACAACTGAGGAATAGTATTGTCACTCGAAGAGGTATTATTTTGCAAGTATAGGATAATTGTTTATTTTGTTTTGCACTTTTAAAAATCTAGATTAATTTTTAGTAAATGTCTGCCTTCTGTTTTCTGCAAAGAACTGAGCTGTAGTTCATGAACTTCTCATCTTTCCCTGGTGGCATTTAACTGAGAATTCCAGTCCAAGGGTGCCCTCTCCTGATGCTGCAGCAGATGAATCTAAATAGCATTCAAGTTAGTTTGGTTAAAGTGATAAATTATTAAAGTTACTATGCTTGTCTGTATTTTTGGGCAGAAAAAAAGATAAGATTAAAGATAAGTTAAAGAGTATTGCCCTTACTACTCTTGCTGTCAGACCTTTTTGGAATGAATAAAGTCAATCTGCCAAAATATTCGGGACGTCAGAGCGGGATTTTTGTCTCTATGGCATAAATGTGTTGTAACTGACAGATTTTATGGCTGATTTTGTTGTCAGAATGGAAAGCTGGTCACAGCAGTCTCCAACAACACTGTCCAGATCCACACATTTCCTGAGGGAGCTCCAGATGGGATCCTCACTCGTTTCACCATGAATGTCAACCACATCACCTTTAGCCCCGATGGCACCAAAGTTGCTGCTGGATCCAGGTGATGTGGGCACCGTGAGGAAAATCTGGAAACTTCCTCACAGGCTGCTTGTTACCAACGAGGTCATGAACCCACAAACCTCTGAGGGCTGTAAAGGGTTGGAAAATGCCTCCAAGGGCAGTGAAGGGGAAGAAAGGAATGAAGAGGAGTTTAGGGAACAATGCTCTGGGAGATACTTGATCCACCAAGTAGTTTCATATAGAAGTCTGGTGTTGTGAAATGATTTCTTTTCTTTGGGAGGCTTGAGGGTTTTCAGCTCTCAAATGTTCACCCTTATGGATGTCTCCTCTCATGGAGGAGCTGAGGATGATGTCCCAACTGCTCAGGATCATGGAGCTGCAGATGAATGTGCACATCTAAAAGTTAGATTTGTTCTGATTTCTGTGAGAGCTTTGAGTCATTCTCTGGCATAAGCATCACCAATCTGCCAAATGATAACAGATGACACTTTCAAGACTTGCCTGAGGGGAATTTAATATGTAGTTTAGTTCTTTTCTTAGGGCAGCACGTGTACTTTTACAGAATATACTCTAGTCCTTTAATAGAGGAGGCAAAATAGCCAGCAGGCAAATGGGGAAAATTTTTTGTGGTTTTTTTTTCATATATTTAAGTCTTGAGTGATTCTTAATTGGATTTGATGAACTCTTTGGGCAGTCATAGCTAGTTCAGGCTGTCTCCTTGCCTCTCTTCTGGAGTTTTGCTCCACAGGGGAGATGGCAGAGATTTGCTTCCTGACTCCTCTAAGTGTGAATTGAACCAGAAAAGCATTTTGGATGAACATGCTGGACTGTGAACTCTGGCAGCAGCTCCACCAAAACTGGGAGGCTGGGCAGTAACCACTGTAATCTCCAAATCTGACAGGGATCATGGCTTTGGGCCCCTTGCCAGTGCTGTTGCTGAGAGAACAGCTGTGCCCCAGGATCCAGCTTTGATTAGAGAGATTAGGCAGACAGCAAAAACTCTTTGCTGTTTCTAAAACTTTTATAACCCTCCAGTACTCCTGCAGCCTGGCTGGGGCTGCCACATTTTTAGGAAAAAGAGCTCACAAGACTGTCAGGCCACCCCTCAGTGAGTTATTCTGTGTCATAGTAAAAGAGAATGGTGAAAGCCATGAAGTGAAGGAGTGCAGCTGAGAAGAATTGCCTTTATTTGTTCCAGATTTCTCCATTTTTACATGAAATCTCCAAACTTCAGTTGTATATAAATTTAACATCCAACTGGCTGCCAAAGCTCGCATGAACGTCATGAAAAAGATTAAAAATGATGGTTAACCCTGTAGAATTAAATCCTAAAATGAAATTTCTGAGGATGTTGCAATGAGGTTTGAGAGGGAGTGGTACTGGAAGTTTGTCACAGGAGCTCTTTGTCTTAGGAGTTAGGATTGATATTTTGAGTTAAACTGCAGCAATGGCTGCAATTTTGGAAGAAGGAATGAAATTGTAAAAATTCACTTATTGTTAAAAGGTGATACAAAATAAAGTACTTGTGCCATCTTTTTAAAAAAGCCACTTGGCCAAATAATTATAGTAATGAATATGGGTCCCACTCAGCAGATAGTTCTTGTTAAATCATCAGCTCTCTGGTATCTGAGCACAGATTTTTATTAGATCATGTAGAATATTGTATTGAAGAGGTATATGGTCTGTGTGTGCATAATATCTTTAAAAAACAACCATATTTATGAATTTTGACATGAACAAAAATAATTTTCTGATAAAAACAGTCTGGTCTGACTCCTATTTTAACAAGTCTCATTTTCCATTACATCATGTGGTGTTGAGAGCTGTAACTTCCCCAAAAGATATTTAATGCCCAATTTTTTATTGCCATGAAAACACAGCTTGTCATTGTTAATAGCAAGCAATGTTAACAGTTTTATGTCCTTGTGATCTGCAGTGACTTTATGATCAAAGTTGTGGAGGTGACTGATAGCAGCAAGCAGAAAACGTTCCGAGGACACGACGCTCCTGTTTTAAGCCTGTCTTTTGACCCCAATGTGGTTTACCTGGTAAAAAAAAAACCCAAAAAAACTTTTCTTATTTGCCTTCTGCTTTGAATCTCATTTACCCTAGGGGGGAAAAAAAAAATTGAAAATGTCATTTTTACCAAAAAAACCTGACTGGTGATGGGCAGATGAGACAACTTTATTTCATCTGACCCTGCTGGTGATGGAGTCTGTCACAACTTGTTGCCTCCTAGGAAAACTCAGTCTTTGCTTTACTAATCTGGCTGTGTTCTTCTGGAATCTAATTTAGAGGAGAAAAGGTGCCTCACTAAAGAAATTTAATATTAATTTTGAGCCTCTTTTGCAAATAAATAGCTCACTTGAAGTATGAGGGTTTGTAATTACAGCAGCTTGGAGCTGAGTACGGTTATCAAGATGACAGCATTGGAAAGTTTTAAATCTTAAAGTGGTTTAAACAGAGAGGCTTTCTTCTTAAAACTGCCTGTGTATCCTGTATCTGTGGCGTTGGTTATAGGGATTTTTCCGTTTTGTGGCATTAATTTCTCTGTGTCTTTAATTATTAATTTGTTTACTCCATTCTCTTACTGAGGCCTCGGCGAGCTGTGACGGTTCTGTCAGAGTCTGGAACCTTGCAGATCAGGTAAAGGCTGCCCCTTCCACGTGAAACCTTTCCTAAGCAATCCAGGATTTCACAGACAGCAAGAAGAGCTGGACTGAAATAACCCTCCTGGAGCAGGATTTTCCTTTTGAGGATGAAATCTAGCTGCACTTCACAGAATACTTGTATCTGCTTCTGGGAGAAATTCCAAAGCCTGATTATGAAATGTTGCCTGGGTAGCTGTGTTTTCTTCTTCCTGTCTGTGAAATCCCTGATTCCTTCCTTTCATCTCTCCTAATTGCCCAACACTCTAAGTGCCAAGGACAAAATGAGGACAGCAACTGACATCAGATTCCTCATTTCAGAATTCCAGCTCGTTGCTTTCAGCAGTGTGGAATTTTGATTATAATCAACAATTTGTTAACTGTAGTAAACACACTTAGCCTCTGCTCTTAGAACTCTAAGGAACTTGAGAATATCAGGTGAAGGCTTTAGTAAGGCAGTTCTGCATATGAATATGGCATTTGTTTTGCTAAATGCCACTGACTGGAGTAAGAATCCCTGTGGAATTATTCCTGTAAGTACAGCTGAAAATATACCCCCCACACTTGTGGCTTGCTACTTTTTTAAGACACAAGCATAGTTATGTGAAATCTCATGTTCCAGACTGACAGTGGGTGCCTCCTGGGGAAATGATACTGAGAATGTTCCAGGATTGGGGCAGTTTGATGCATGAATCTTGCTGTGATTTGAGATTACAGCCATTCATTCTTTGTACTGCTGGGACTGTATTCAGGCTGCTGTGTGTCACCTTGCTGCAGTTGATCTGGATTTGACAGATGCTTTTTGGCCACATTTCGCTATAACCTAAAAATAGATGAGCTCATTTGTTCTGTACTTGATTAAAAATACATGTTCTGTGATCTTATTTCTGTTACAAGTAGTTTTATTGTCATTAAAATAGTTTCAGGGCTACATTGACAAAGTACTTTTGAGGCAGTATGTACTACTATATTTTGATGAAAGAGATTATTTCACTTCAGATATATTTCTTCCCTTTGGTTTTTTTTCCCCGCTCTTTTCCTTTAAGAATTTGTACTAAACAGCAGATTTTTGCTGAGCTAAAAAGCTTATTTTTAAAAAATTTTGTTTTCAGACATGCTCAACAAGCTGGCTGCTGCTGCAGAAATGTAATGATGTGATAAATGCTAAATCAATCTGCAGGCTTGCCTGGCAACCTGGCACTGGCAAGGTAAGTGACACTGTTTTATCACATCTTAATCCTTCTTTTGCCTCTGAGTCCAATGGTAGAATTCAATCTGGGCAAGCCCAAATTGCACCTCCTGGGAGTAAGGAAAAAATCTGGGTGAAGTTCCCTTTCAGGAAACATAAAAAGCTGGAAATGGCTGCTGGTTTAAGCTCCAGACTGAGGTTGGCAGGAGTCCAGCTGTCAGCCCAAACCAGCATTAAACAGTCTTGGTGTTCTGAATCGGAAGGAACATTGTACACGAGGGGAGTAATCAAATTGTTCACTACAGAGCATCAAAAGAGTCCTGTCCTTCTCTGCTTTAAGTAAATTATTTACTAGTCAGTAAAGACTTCCTCAGAAGTTGCTCCCTTTCTTTTCACCTGAAGATCAAAGTTGCAGGAGGGTATAGCCAGGTGTGGGTTTATGTCTTCTCTCAGGTCACAAACATCAGGACAAGAGAGAACGGCCTCAGTTTGCATCAGGGGAGGTTTAGATTGGATATTAGGGAAAATTTCCTCACCAAAAGGGTTGGCAGACCTGGCACAGCTTCCCAGAGGCAGTGGTGAAGTCCCCATCCCTGGAGAGATTTAAAAGCTGTGTGGATGTGGCACTTGGGGACATGGTTTAGTGGTGAAGATGACACTGCCAAGTTAATGGTTGGACTTGATGACCTTAGAGGTCTTTTCCAACCTAAGTGATTCCATGATTCTTCAAAATCCCTGGCTGCTATGACAGTGTTATGTATCAATTTTCCATGGAAGAGTGAATGTCACCCTCAGTACAAATTGTTTCAATATCCATATTGCATAAAAGCAGATACTTTCCATTTGTAAACTAATTCTTCACACACACACACACACACACACACATACTCGAAATGTGAGCAGTTGTCTTGCTTCTCTTAAAAAGCAAATTGTTAGAATACTAACAGAAATAAATCCTGAAGAAATAACCAGCCAGTAATATTTATGTAGTTTTGTGGAAGATGAAATGAGCTGGTTTAGGAATCAGCTATTCAAACCAGATTTATTTAGAAATTGTAACGTGATCAAAAGGAGTTTGGGGGGGGGGTAAAGAATCACCTAAGCCTTGTGCTCAGGGCATTGAAAGCTATATGTGTGTGTGAGTCATGTTTTGGTAAATAAGAACTTATAACCTTATGGTGCAGTTTTCTGCCAGAAGGAAATGAAGATTACAGTAAAAACAGGCATGTTTTGCTCTGTTGCCTGTGGAAAGCATTAAAGAACCTTGTAATTTAAATTACTTCAGCTTCCTCTCTCGGTTGGCTTGGCTGGGATGTTAGAGAGCTGTTAAATCCTGAGGCAGTCACATCTGTGAGGCTTCTGAATGAGGGAACTGTGCTGTTTGAGTGTTCTGTTTGACAGGTAACTTGTTCTAAATTGTGTAATATTTTTCCTTTGAGCAGCTGCTGGCAGTTCCTGTAGATAAAGTTGTGGAACTATTCAGAAGAGAAACCTGGGATAGGCAATTTGATCTGTCAGATGCTTCCATCACACAGGTAGGGGCAGGGAGCAGGGGCTTGTTAAATACTCTGTAATTTAAATGTTGTTCTGCTAGAAATTGTCTTCTGCACAGTACCTCTCCCTTCTCTGGCCCTCTTCTCTTGGTAATGATTGTTCACTTTTTCTGTTTAATTTCTGAGGCTGTTGCTTTCTGTTGGAAAACAGGGCAGAGACACTGAGTGGTGTCAAACACCTTCATGTGGCTCTGATTCCCCTCTTTCATTTATAGTAACCCACCAGGTCTCTGAAATCTCCCAGTGACTCACCCACTGCAGCTGAAGAACATCTGTTTTCACAAATTGCTCTAAATACAGAGCTTTTTAGAGAAAATGTCAGGAGTATTATTTTTGTGTGGAGCAGAGATGTCAGTTGTTCACTTTATATTTTATTGAGCTGAAATTTAGTAGACCTGACTGTGCCACCTTCTTTCTTTTGGCCTCACTATGTACTTGGGAATCTTTGGGTTGAAGAGAACCACCTTCTAGTGTAATTAAGATGCAGAACACACAGCCTTGGACTTTAATTTATGGGACTGTATTAAGTTCAATATAAATAAAGCTATGTTTAGTGCTGAGTTTGCAAAATGCTTTTTTCTGCGTGTCTAGAATTGGGTTTTGTTTGGCCTCATGGCACTGTTTAATGATAGAAGATGCATACTCTGAAACAAAAATAGGTGTGCTATCTTAAAGAATGTTTTTTTTAAAGCAATCATTTTAATAATAGCTTTTTAAAGAAAAAGAGCTACTTAACCCCAGCCCATATACAGGAAGCTGGATGTGGTCTGCTAAAGATGATTTTATATTTTTTTTAATTCCAGAATGTCTGTCTGTTTAAAGCTCCAGAATAGGAATGCTGTGCACGCACTGGTCACTTTTTATTATAATTTGTTTTATTTTTTTTTCTTAGCCCTTGAATGTTGTGGTCTGGTCTCCCTGTGGGCAGTTCCTGGCAGCTGGAAGTGTGGATGGGAATATAGTGGTGTGGAATGTGGAAACCCAGCAGTGCATAGAGAGGTATTCAGTGTTGTTCCATAAATGCTCAAGTTCATCTCTTTTTCTCAAAATAGAATTTTATTGTCTTTTCTGTAACACTGGGTTTTTGGTGGGTTTTTTTTGGTGTTTTTTTTTTTGTTTTGTTTTTTTGTTTTTTTTTGTTTGTTTGTTTTGTGCAAATGCAGAACTCTGTCTCTTGAAAAACCCTGATGAGATTTGCAGGGTTTTCTGGTTTAACCTGTCAGGTACATTAGGGAAGGGACTTGGATGTGAATTTTGTTCAAATCCCAGAATCCATCTTTCTGTGTATATCTGTTATTATTTTTGAAACTGATGATTGATTAAAGGACAGCTTTGATGGAAACAAATTTTCCTCACATCCCAGACCTCAGTAACATGTTTTCTAGAGGGACAGGGAAGCACAGGTCAGTCAGTCAGCCATCCTCACCTGTAGGCCCAAAAGGGCAGACTGGCAAATTGCAATTTGGTTAATTAAAGCTCTTAAAAAACCCCTATATATCCCCCCAATTAAAATCAAAGGTATTATTAAATGAGGTAGAGAAGAAAAGAATTATCTGAATATTCTGTGTAAGAAACATGATTGTAACTACAATCTGTATGTTAAGAATTATAGACAGATTATGTAAATAATTAATGGATTGATTTTTGTAAGGATAAAGGGTGGAAAAGATAGGGGATTAATTTATTTGTTTATTCAAGAGAAACAAATAATGATGTTTCAAATACTGGATACTTGTTCTTTCAAATTCTTTCAAATAAATGAGTGCTGAGGAGTTCCTTTGTCTTCTAAATGTGTATCAGGAACCAGGAAGCTGTTGTTTTAAGAATATGATTCTGATTGATTTTTAAACCTTAAATTATTTTCTTCATAGAAAAGGAAGACTTGCTCTATTTTTATAGCAGCTGTTTACTCTGAAGGTGACCTATTAATTATCTTATTATGTGTAATATCATTTTCTTGTACTAATAAAAATTACCACTTTTTGCAATAACTCTTGGAGGGAAAGGTTCTGTCCTGAGTAGCTTACTAAAATCCATTCTTTTCATACTCTTTTTAGGATGAAGCATGAGAAAAAATACTCAATTTGTGGACTGGCATGGCACCCTAAATACAAGCAAATTGCTTACACAGACACTGAAGGAAATCTGGGGCTGTTGGAAAATATTGGTGATGTAGAGAAGCCAAATGACAAGGTACCAATAACTTCCCGAATTAATATCATTATTTAGGTTATAAATTGCATGGAACACTCTGTTTTTGTGCTTTGCAAGTTCCCTCTTGTGTGTTAATTTGTTTCTTGAGTCCCATGTCCAAAGGAAGTTTTGTGCTGATGGCTTATCTGGTTGTAGGTTGCCAGTGCAGTGGCCAAAGACTACAATGATCTGTTTGATGGAGATGATGATGATTATTTAAATGGAGATATGGTTGAACCACCTTCTTCCCCAAAATCTGGAGATAATGAGGATGATGACCTTATGCAACCCCCAGGCCACATGAGACGGGCAGTAATTCATGATGATGATGATGATAACTCACTAGGTACATTAATTAACTTATTTTCCAGAGCTTTTTTACTGGGATGATCTTTTAGCATCCTTTACTCAGATATATTCTGCTTTGTTTTTCCAGAGAAATCTTGACTGTATTAAATTTTGTTTAACCTATATTCTGTCATAATACTGTGTGTAAGATTTTTTTTTTTTTTTTTAACTTCTAGATATTGGGTTGATAAAAGCTAGTTCTGGTCTTCTGGAAAAGGAGGATGATGGTGATGATCAGACTGGTGGCTTTTCAGCTTTGCCACCATCATCTACACAACAGCCTTTGTATGATGGGCCAATGCCAACCCCCAGGCAAAAGCCCTTCCAGTCTGGCTCCACCCCTGTGCATCTCATGCATCGATTCATGGTAAATATGTATGGTTATTTAGATTTAGATGCTCCTTTTATAATTAATATTTTCCATTTTGTTAATGTTTTAATCTAATCCAAGATTTTTTTAAAAATATTTTGTGGTGTGAAGCTAAGTAATGGAAAGTAGCTTTGTTTTCAGGCAAGGACTCCATAATGTTTTGGTTTACATTTCAGTTGCTATAGAAATAAATACTTCGCTTTAAGACAAAATCAAGCTATGCAGTTTGTACCCATGCTACTCAATTCTAGCAAACCCATTTAAAAATTCCTTTTAAGTCAGAACTGTGGGTATTTTTGTGCTGTTAAGGCTTGTATGTTAATCATTCACTATTTCTTTCTATCTACAAGTTCTTTACATTTAGTTTGGTAAGGAAGAAGATGGCTGAGCAGTGAGAGTGAAGCTGCTTTCTGCCTAATTCAGCTGTTTTAGGAACCACAAGTCTTGATTACTCTTCAATCTTTCTCCAGCCTGCCACCCACTCTGGTTTCAGATAAAATACAGCAAGCTTGTTTAGGGCAATATATCTGATGGATTAAAAGCATTTGGTTTGATGTTTTTTGGGGGTGTGTGTGTGGTTCCTTTTGCCAGGTGTGGAACTCGGTTGGGATCATTCGCTGCTACAACGACGAGCAGGACAACGCCATAGACATCGAATTCCACGACACCTCTGTGCACCATGCCACACACCTGCCCAACTCCCTGAGCCACACCATGGCTGACCTCTCCACTGAGGCCATCTTGCTGGCCTGTGAGAGCACAGAGGAGCTTGCAAGGTAAGTCATGGCCTCACTCATAACAGGGAGCTGCTTTTAACTTGTTGCAAATATTTCGGTTTTTATTATCATTAGCTTCTATCAGTTTTGAGCTTTTTGGTTTTTGATCGTGCTTTTTTATTTATGGGACCACTTTCCGAGGAGGATTTTAGCTTCCACCTACTTGAGGACTTCAAGAGTATTGAAAAATGTAATTTGTTAATTGAGAATTTTTTAAATTCCTTTCTCACATGGAAACTTCACACACTGCAGACTCAAAGGGAGTTTAAACATGAACAATAGTTTTTCAGCCTGCTCAGATCAAAGATCTATCATAAGGGCTCAGCTATTTCTTTTCACACTCTTGCTAAGGAGATGTTTGGATATACCCATAAGAATTTCAAGTGTGAAGAACACAAGTTTATGAAAACCACAGCAAGATTTAGGCAGCTGGGCCAGCTAAACTCTGTTCTTGCATTTAAGAACAATTTCAATAGGATTTTATTGTTGGTTTCTGTGGAAATATCTTGAAGAAAGAGCTTTCTTATTTTCACACATACAGCCTTGTGGTAAGTTGAAAAGCACCCTTTGAAAGTATTATTTGTTATATATTGGTTGTGTTTTTCTTGATGGAAATGGGTAACCTCTCAAGAGGCATGATGTCTGTGGATTGGTCATAGGCAGTTTTCAGTTATTAGGGACTGAAGTTTTTAATATTTTTTCCCTTTGAAAGATAGCATAACATCTTCTAGATAGCATAACAAGGCTTCTAGTGAGGGCTGATATTCAGGGTGCCAAGGAGGACATTTACCTGCTTCCATTAAAAAATCTCCCCTTAGACCTTTCACCTGTCTATGCTTCAGGCTTTAGAGGCTTTAAATCTACAGTGCTGGAGGTCAAGTTGGCTCTTCAGTTTTTGAATAATAAGAGCAACACCTTTGCAACTGACCGTTTGAAATTTGTAGTGCCCTCTGTAGTTCCATCAGAGATCTCTGATAAAAATTTAATATACTGCTGTATTTTCAGATATTGTATTTGCTTCATGCTGAAATGTTTATTGGTTCTTTGTCTCTGCCTTAGCAAGCTCCACTGCATCCATTTTGGCTCCTGGGATGCCAACAAGGAGTGGACTGTGGATATGCCAAAGGATGAAGAGATTGAGGCCATCTGTCTGGGTCAGGGCTGGGCTGCCTGTGCCACCAGTGCCCTGCTGGTCCGTGTGTTCACAGTTGGGGGAGTTCAGAAAGAGATCTTCAGCCTCCCAGGCCCTGTGGTGTCCATGGCAGGTCATGGAGAGCAGCTGATGGTTGTTTATCACAGAGGTAGTTTTCTCCCTTTTGTCTTTTTTTGAACTGGGGTTGTTGTCAATCCTCTCCTCTCACTGGCTTCACACACTGGTTAATTTGTTTTTAATCACCAGACAGTGTTTTCTTCTTCTTTTCTTCGTGGTGTTTCTCCTTTTCCTTTTCTGTGTGATGCTTTTACAAGCACATCCATCCCAACCCACAGACCTGTGACTTCTGAGAGCAGAGCCTGTGTTTGATATTGGGATGCTGAGATCAAACTGTGGGGAGGGGGAGAATTTTGCAACAGTGAAATTAATATATTCAATTTGGGGTTGAGATGTGCCAGAAGGAATTACTACAGGAAATTAAGGAAGTTGTTGTTATGTACATCTCATGTTTCCAAAATATCAAATAGTGTCTGACAGTGTTAGAACTAATTTTTGATTCAAAACTAATTTAGCCAATTCTTCTAACACAATCATTCAACAACTTCTTCCTAGGTACTGGGTTTGATGGGGACCAGTGCCTTGGGGTACAGCTGATGGAGTTAGGAATGAAGAAAAGACAAATTTTGCATGGAGATCCCCTTTCTCTCACAAGGAAATCCTATTTGGTGTGGGTTGGATTCTCTGCTGAAGGTATGAAGCACCTGCATGAGAGGTGTTGAGGAATACTGACATTGATGGGGGGATTACAGGAAAGCTGGAGAGGGACTTTGGACAAGGCAAGGGGAAATGTCTTCAAGCTGCCAGAGGGCAGGAAGAGATGGGATATTGGAAAGAAATTCTTCCCTGTGAAGGTGGGGAGGCCCTGGCACAGGGTGCCCAGAGAAGATGTGGCTGCTCCTGGATCCCTGGAAGTATCTAAGACCAGGCTGGATGGGGCTTGGAGCAGCCTGGGATAGTGGAAGATGTCCCTGCCCATGACACACCTTCCACTATCCCATTTTTAACATTCCTTCCAACCCGAACCATCCTGTTATTCTATAGAGAAGTTTGCCTAATTAATGCCCTTTCAATAATGTAGATCTTTGGATTTGGACTTTTTCTTCCAGTATCCTCAACATTAAACAAAATTTTTTTTCTATTCTTTCAATATATTTGTAAGAAATCGTTAATATTTTCCCATTCAATTTTTATCAGAACTTGTTCTCCTAATTGGTTTTCCTGCTCAGCCAAAAGAAATAAACTTATGGTGTTAATACACCATAAGAGCACCCCAACCCTCTGAAGTTGGTAGCTTGGGAGGACCTTTTGTAATAAACATAAAAAGTAATTGTATAATAGCTGTTTTCCTTTGGAAATCTGCCCACGCATTATACATTCGATTTATCCATAAAATATTTTAATTTTGATCTTGTCAGTTGCCCAGCAGTGGCGTTGGCTGACAGAAGGTGGCGCATCTTTCCAAGGAAACCGCCTTTTCCAAACTGATTCGTGCTGTGTTTGGGAGAGAGGATGTCCTATCTGAAACATGGAAACCATCATTTCCCAGCTGTATCCAGCACTCCCATCTCGCTGGGTTGTGATTTGCTGCCTGTCAGAGGAAATGTTCTCATTTATGACAAACAGGTACCCCTTGTTACGTGGACTCCGAGGGAACCGTGCGGATGCTGAACCGAGGACTTGGGAACACTTGGATTCCAGTGTGCAACACCAGAGAGCATTGCAAAGGGAAATATGATCATTACTGGGTCGTTGGCATCCATGAGAATCCCCAGCAGCTCAGGTCAGATAATTCACAAGGAAACACTTGGTTTGTCTTGGTTTTCAATCCTAGAGAATCCCTTTTCAATCCCTTTTTACAGGGAGAAACTGCAAACTTCAGCTGGTGCTGAAACAGGTGCCTGGTAAATATGCACAGCAAATGGTAACTCCCCAAATAGAATTTTGCATGGAGGATTCATTATGAAACTGGTTTTGAGGAACCTATTCGAGTTTTATAATTTGTAACTGATTAATTGGCTCAAAGGTGTGTGTGTACTTTATTGACACATTCATAAAGCTGCATTTTTCTAGAGAAACTTTCCAAAGTTATGGTGGCTTTAGAAATCTACTTCTGCTTTAGATGGCTTTGGTTGTTTTTTCTTTTTTTTTTTTTTCCCAACTTTTTAGGGTTCTTGGCATTTTTCCGCCTTTTTTGACTTTGAAAAGAATCCAAACCTATAATCCAAACCTCATTTACATTATCAGAATAGATAAATCAGAGCTGTCTGTTATTATATTAATATTTAAACTGTGGCCTTGAAGAACCATTTTGGATGTAAAATTGCTCAAATATTTAGCTGAAAGCTAATAATTTCCTTATAAAATGTTTTACTGGTGTGTCTAAATAACTGTTTCTCTTTAGTGTGAAGTGCATGCTGGACATTTTGTTGCTAAGCTTTATTTGTAGCCTTTTTTATCCAGTGGTCTGTGTCCTTTTCCTATCAGGCCAGAATCCATCAGCTCACATATTTTACTGAAATTTGGACTCTCTCACTTTACTAATTATGGACAATTGTAGAGTTTGGTGGGAGACTGCATTTTATTTAAACTTACATGGCATTCTTCGTAATACTCTGCTTTTTCGGAATAAGGGAAATAATTTGATACCTCTGTTTAAATGTCACTTCCCTGGCCTGTTTCTCCCTCCAAGTCATTATGTTGGCCTCCAGAAAATTCACCAAAACTGTGCAGGTCACATCAAATTGATGAGATGGTCAACTGTGAGTCTCTCATCCTGAGTTTTTCCTTCTACTCCAAGAAAGAGAGTGCTGCTCTCTGAATTGCAGAGAACATTTTACTCAAAGCCAGCAGCATATTGAAGATAAGGAGGAGGGAGGGTTGTTGTAGAAACACCACATGCCTTAATTAAGAGATAGCCAGAACACTGATGCTTCCTGTTCTTTTTTTTTGAAGTCTGAAACAGCAGCTTAGAAACCCAGATGTTTTTGTCAGTGCTGCATTGGTGCAGCAGGAAACACAGTCAATGGTTTGCTTAAGTGATTGTTACCAGAAATGACTCCTTTAAATATAATGAAACAATAAGCCTGTGCCTTCAGTTGTTCAGTGGTTTCTGATTTTAATATATTGCATTTACTCTTTGTAACAGCAGTTAAATCAAACATTATGTGAGATCAAGATCAGAGTGTGTTATGGACCACATTTGGAGTTTAAAGTGTGAACAAGATCAGCGTGTGCCTTGCTGGTTTTGAAATCTTTTCTTGCTTGCCATGTAAAGATCACCCTTTGTCATGCAATCTTACACATTGCTGTATTTAAACCAGTCATTTCATTACTACTTTCCAGAGGATAAATCCTCCAAAAGTACCTTGCTGCTTGTGAGACCTGGATTAGATGTGGAACATCTGGTGAGAGTTGGGTGTGTTTTGTTTCCTGTGCACAGGTGCATTCCTTGTAAAGGAGCCCGGTTCCCTCCCACCCTGCCACGACCTGCTGTAGCAATCCTGCCTTTTAAACTTCCTTATTGTCAAGTTGCAACAGAGAAGGGACAGATGGAGGTATGGAATGGTGTGGAATCCACAGCTGGGAGGCTCAGGTGTCCCTGGAGTGGGGATTATACAAGACCCCTGTTAATCACCTCTGCTGTGAAAGAGGACAGTGCAAACCCTGAGTAAAACAAGTGGCCAAGAAGGTTCTTTGGGTTCAGTGTTTTGTGGAGCTTTTCCACAAAAAGCTGGTTTGGTTCACAGCTGTTCCTAGAAAAACACAAAATAAAACTGGCAGAGCTGATGCAAAGTTGTATTTACACATGATCTGTTTCTCACCAGGGAAGTTTTTCTCACTCATGGTTATTTTAGTGGGTTCTGATACCAGATTTGGGGATCCCACTCAAGATGCCCTTGAAAATGGCTGCATTTCACTATTTTAGGCATAACAAAGTTTTTGAAAGATGTACTAAGTATCCAAATTCATAGTCACTGAAAACACAGGTCTTCTGGCTTGGCTTATTTAGAGGCTGATTGAAGCAAGATGTGCCTGTGGACAACTTCTAGAAAAATAACTGTATTTATTCTTCAATTTTTATTGGTTTAAGTAGTTCAAACTTGTGATGCTCAGCGGTAATGCATAAAAAAAAAATAATATGAAGTTCTAACCTCAATTTTTGAACAGTTTAATGCTATTTGAAATTTATTCTCTTTGACAGAAGTGTAGATTAAAAGTTTCAATAGTAAACACACTCATTTTTAGTGAATTCTCCTTCATTTGGTTAAGTGTTGTGTTCTTTATCTGATAGTGTATATTTGCCATTCCTCCCTCTACCCAAAATGATGGGATCATAATTCCAGGAACTGTTAATTTGGCTTGAGGTAGTATGTGTAGGCAAAGAAAAGTTATTCTAATACATCTGATGAAACCATACTGGTTTTGAATAACTTCATAATTATTTTGACCAAGGCTAGCCTGGTCTAATAGCCATTCTTGCATTTTAGTTTATGTGTCTCTCAGGTAAACTCCTAAGCTTACTGAGTTATTCTGGAATACTTCCAGTTTGCTGTGGGACAGCAGATAAAATAACTTGTTCTAGAATTGTCTATCCTGATAGCATGTTGGTGAAAATGTAGGTTTCACCCTGCTGCAAGCCTGTAATATAAATGAAATTCAACATATATGGCAACGGTTTGGATCAGTTTGTATAAGTGTGGTTGTTATCCATCTTTTCCTTGGTAGGCGTTGACTTGAAGGAGAATTGTCCACCCCTTACCCTCATTATCAGAGAATAAGTGATAAAATACATTGTAAATTATTAGGCATTGTGTTATGGACTGTTTTTTCCCCTCTAATTGCAGCACTCATGCTTCTCTCTTTTTTTCAGGAGCAGTACTGGCGTTCTGTTCTGTTTCACGGCCATGTGGATTACTTGTCCAAAAATGGCTATGAATTTGATGAAAATGCTAAAAATCAGGCTGTGAAAGAACAGCAGGAACTTCTAATGAAGCTGTTTGCTGTAAGTACAAATACATAATAGAAAGAATCCCTGAGATTTATCTCTGAGACTGAAGGTGCTGAGGGCCAGGTTGGACAAGGCTTGGAGCAACCTGGGATAGTGGAAGGTGTCCCTGCCCATGGCAGAGGTTTGAAATGAGATGAGCTTTAAGGTCCCTTCAACCCAAACCATTTTATGATTCTACAACTTATTTGGAGATGGCATCTGATGTAAATGCTGATGTGATTCCTCTTATTGGGAATCTGGCTAGTGATTGGCAATCTACCTGGGGAGCTGGTGGATTCACCATCTCTGGATGTGTTTAAGAAAAGACTGGATGTGGCACTTGGTGCCATGGTTTAGTTGAGGTTAGGGTTGGGTTGGACTTGACAGTCCTGGAGGCATCTTCCAACCTAATGATTCTGTGAATCTGTGACTGTGAAAGGGCTGCAGGTAATCTTATTTATCACTGTGAAGCTTTTTCTTTGGTCTGTAGCTCATGCTTGCTGGTGGCTTATCTTTATTCATTCGGTCCATTCACCAAGACTGTGCTACTCTGCTCCTGGAGTCTTGGGGGAGCTGTGGAATTGAGATGTGTGACCCCCCAGGCCTCTTCTCTTGCAGCTTTCCTGTAAGCTGGAGCGTGAATTCCGCTGCGTGGAGCTCGCCGACCTCATGACCCCCAGCGTGGTGAATTTGGCCATCAAATACGCCTCCCGCTCCCGCAGGCTCAACTTAGCCCAGCGCCTCAGTGAGGTGGCTGTGGAAAAAGCCTCAGAGCTGGCAGCAGCACAGGAAGATGAGGAGGAGGAAGAGGATTTCCGAAGGCACTCCAGCGCTGGGTAACGCCAATTTCCCTGCCTGAAAAGCTGGGATGGTTTTTACTGCTCTGTTAATGCTTTGATGTGCACTTCTCTGGCCCACAGTTTGCAGGGTGTTTGTGGATGAAGGGACAGTTTGGGTTTGCTCTGCCTGTAAATGACACTTGTGAAATGGCACAGCCTCGTTGGTGTTTTGTGAGGACTCATTAGTCCCAGGATAGCATCACAGAGGGAAATATGTCCACTCCTCACTTCCTGTGGGCCAAAGCAGGCTCAATACTGAGTTGCTCTGACTGGAATTTTCCCACTTTTCCCTACCTTTGATTATTTGACTCCTACCTTTTTTTTCCCCTCTTTGTCTCAGTCTCTCAATCTTCATTCCACACCTATCTTAAAATCCTATCTTTCTCCACCTATCCTTTTTTTTCAATATCTCATCTCAGTTTATTTTTATTAATCTATTCCCTCTTAACTAATCCTAGCTCTTCAAAGCTATGGAACATACTACAGATTGGCTTTGTTACTTTTTTCTCTTTGTGCTATCAGTCTTTCCTCTCCTACCTGCATCTGCTTTGTATAACATGATGAGGCAAAAAGTGTGTGTGTATGTGTTTTGATGTTTTTTTCAAGATTGTTATGAGGTTGTTTTTTAACATATTTAAATTTATAACGTACATTTATATTCATTTATGTCATATTGTTGGAAGCAATGTCTTCCTGTTGCAATTTTATGTATGAAGTTTGGGACTTATTTAAGCAAAAGGAAGTGGTAAGTCCCTGAGCTTATCTGTAGCCTTTCCCTTTTTCTTCTGTGTTAAATTGCATAAAATTCAAAACTCATTTCTAAATATTCTGGTATGTTCTTCTGGATCATGTGTGGAAGCTGTAATCCCATATCTGCAACTTCCACCACTCTCAGGGTTAAAATCCATCATAAACACGATGTTGTTCTTAGTGCCAGAGTAATCTAATACTGACTGTTTTGGTTGAAAGAAATGAGCCTTTTGTTTATGTATATTATACAGATTTTGGTAATTGGCAAGTTGTAGGAGGAAAATGCTAGAATTGTACATCCTGTACTGTACTGGAAATTTAGAGAATGATCAGATTAAATGTTAAAACTTGATGCCCTCAGTATGAAATTATATATCCATGTTACCAGCTGTGTGTATATTCATGGATGCAGAAAAGTCATCTGATGATGCTGGAGGTACATGTGTTTACATGGAGATTGCAGAAGATCTTTAATATTTGCATTTATATTTGTTGCAAATTGTTCTGGCAATAAAGTTATGGAGTGATTAATGAATCTTTAATCATCAGTTTAATCAAGGTATAATACACATAAATTCCAAGTGTTATTTTTCTTATTGCCTAAATTAGGTAAATGAGCTTGCTCTCTGTTGTTTCAGTTTTCCTTCTGAACTTGGTGACCACTTCCTTTCTGCTGAATTCCTCCCTTTTAGTTACAGCAGCTCTGCCACCAACTGGGGTCAGCTGCCAGGCAGGAATGTTCAGCAGGACCAAGAAGTGGAAGATGTTGAAGAAACTGATGCCTGTGAGGAAGAAGAAGAAGAAACCCCAGAGGTGCACAAAGAGAGTAAGAAAAATATATTCTCTGAATAGACTGGGAGTTATCCAGATAACTTTTGCAGACTTTATAAGGAATTAAGTGGCTCCATATTCCAGCCTGTGCCTGCAGTCACAGAGAAACAAGTTCACTGTGTGTCATCTGCTGTGTCACAGCTGTGTGTGCATTGTGCTCAGTACCCATTAGAGGGGCCCTGGGGGTCTTTTTCCTGTTGCCTGATTTTATTCCTAAAGGACTGGCTCACCTTCTAATCAGTTTGAAACTTTGGTTTCAGCTCCAGTCTTGCAGGAGGTGGATTGATAGATGAGAAGTTTGCTGGGCACACTTTAAGGAATAAGCTTAAGGTTTAAGAAATAAATTTGCAACTCTAAATCTAGGTAGAGGTGACAGATGGTTTTGTAAGAGTGTTTGTACTGTCTGAAAATGAAAAGTCATGCTTTAAAATACAGACAATTTTACTGTAATCGTGGAACCACAGAATGGTTTAGGTTGGAAAGGACCTTAAAGATCATCCAATTGCATCACTGCTGCCAAGGGCAGGGACACTTTCTGCTCAAGCCACATCCTTCTTTATTGGTCTGTTTGGTTTGATTTTTTAAAGAATTTATGCTCTTTTCTTTTTTCAGAAGAGCCAAATAATTTCTCCAAAGGTGTCACTTCAGCAGAGGTGACCACTTCAAAGTCTGGTGAGTAAATAATTTATTTTATTCCATGATAAAAGGATGACACCTTTGTCATTCTTCGCAATATCTGCTCCTGTTTTTTATCCTCTGTTCTCCCATTACTACTTAAATTTAGTGCATAACAATGTTGTCAAATGGTAAATTCATAGAATTATGGGATGGCTTGCCTTCGAAGGGACCTTAAAGCTCATCTCATTCCACCCATTCAGGGACACCTTCCACTATCCCAGGTTGCTCCAAGCCCTGTCCAACCTGGCCTGGTCACACCAGTTGTTGTTCTCAGGTTTTTAGGAGGTTCCCTATTCCTGTCTTCACTACCCAATGATGTTCCATAACACTGTGATTGCCTTAGCTGTGCCAAATGCTGAATCAGTGCCTGCCTGGCTATGCCATGAAGGGACAAGGGAGACATGAGAACAGTGATCAATGGGTTTGTTTCACTAATCACATTTATTACTTGCAAGGCAGAGTGAGAAATCCTGAGGTAGAACTGTGAGTGTGGGCAGGCAGGGGCAGAACTGTGACCTCCAGCAACCTGCCAACCCTTGAGCAAGAATAATAGGACTGGAAACGGATTTGGGAGTGGAGGAAGTACTGGGTCTTCCTCTGGGTTTGTATTTTAAGCTGTTGGTCCTGTGTGGCATTTCTGATAACTAAGAATAGCTGAGCACGTACAGCATAACCTTCACAGGGTTATTAAAGTCTCTTTCTACTCATCTAAAATGTGCACATTGCCTCAAAGATTAGGATACATGTGTGAATGCACACATTTTTACATTCTTTTTTTTCTCTCTCCTCTGAAATAGCTCTGGTTGCATCCAGCAGCCGAGGACGAGTGAATCCATTTAAGGTAAGAATTTTGCAGCTGGGTCGATTGTGGTGCTCTGAAAAATCACAACAGATCCTGTCTGGAGTTTCTGATATAACAGATACCTTGGAGGGGAACATGACAGAAAATAAATAAAACACCTATTTATTTGTTTTGCTAGGTGTCATCCAGCAAAAAGGACCCAGTGGTGCCCTCAGCAAATATTTTAGACAATATGACCAAATACTCAAAGAAAACGTCTTTGTCTGGCAGTCGAGCTGAAAACCCTTCAGTTATAAAACCTCTGATTCCCAAACCCAAGACCAAGCAGGTAAAGTTTGTAATCTTTCTTGCATCATTTCAGTGAGGAAAGAACAAAAAATGGAATTTTACCAGCTTTCATCAAGTATGAAGCCCTGTGAGTGAAGCAGCTTGGATGGCAGAATTCATTTAAGCATAGTGCAAAAATCTGTGACAGCATATAAAACTGCAGGAAAAAAAAAATCAGTTGTAGAAATTATTTTCTGTACTGAGCCTTGTGCTCTTATTTTAAATAATGTAAACATCTGCTGTGCTGCAATTGGATGGACTAGATACTCTATTAATGCAAGTGATTATTATATCTTTAGGAAAGGCTTGGAGTTTGTTAGGCTACATGGTACATGTTATCTGAGAGTGAGGTGTTTTTACTTTTTTCTTTCTTATTTTCAATTTCTGTAGGCTTTAGCAGTTTCCTTCTTCCAGCCTCGCACACCTGCAGCTAATCCTGGTGAAAAAACAGTGGAAGAAAGAGAAGAAAAAGCAGGAAACGAGTCCCAAGAAGCCAAAGTCACTGCACAGGAAAACACTGAAAACAGAAGGTGAGAGACACTTGCATCTCAGTGCCATATTCCAATTTTGATAGAAATGCAAGTCCAAAATCAATTTTATTTCTGAAGATGTTGGACTGGCCAAAGAAGTATAACATGAAGATTAAAGTTTAGCTCACAAGTTGTCACATTTGTGAAA
Source organism: Pycnonotus jocosus (assembly GCA_013400435.1). Classification (NCBI taxonomy): domain Eukaryota; kingdom Metazoa; phylum Chordata; class Aves; order Passeriformes; family Pycnonotidae; genus Pycnonotus; species Pycnonotus jocosus. Next base: position 9,490 of record VWYP01008629.1, on the reverse strand, counting down.
CCACTTGAAAAATGTGGAAGGGAATAATAAATGAGCAGTTCAAAATATAATTTTGGGGCTCTAAGCAACAATTTTTGCCTTGTTACTATTTGTAATGACCTTTGATAAATGAAACCATACTGCTGTGTCTGTTCCAAGTACAGGAAATACTGAAAGTTTCAACAACTCTAGAAAATCTCAAAGTCTCAAAGCTAAGGGTCTTATGTGAAAGAGTAAAAGCTTAATTTTTGGTGGTTTTTAAAAAGGAAAGGTCATCAAAAACTTGAATCACCTGAGGAGCTCACCTTTTCCTAGCTAAGGCTCTAATCTGTCTTGTTCCTGGGAAGCAGATGTATTTCCTAACCATCCCAATCCTCATGAAACCTGCATTATTACAATCACTTAGGCTTCATTTAGCTGAGGAAGATGAAGGTAATTATTACTCATTTGGACTGGCATTCTTCTCCTGAACCTTTACAGATGATGTTCTACAACACGTGGCAAGGAGAGCTGTGAGAAGGATGAGCTGAGCTAATGGATGTGCTCCATTTTTATGTTGATGGGACCCTGTCAGAAAGGGAGAGAACCATTATGCTTTGTCATTCTAAAACTGGAATGTTAATCTCCACACATATATCTATATCTATCTATATCTACATCTATCTCACAGTTTTAATAAAAATGCTTGGCTTAGCCTTGCCTTGCCAGCATGTTCTCTGAGCATCCTGCAGTGACAGAGAGGAGGCTGCTGCCCTGAGAGGTCTTCTGAGAACAAAAAAATCCCTTTTAGGTGCTGCTCAGAAATGTTGCTTTGGGAGGATGTGGTTTTCCTATAATCTTCTTAACCAGCCAATTTTTGTGTGCTTGCTTTAGACTGAAGACAGGTTTCCAGATGTGGCTGGAAGAGAACAGAGCAAACATTTTGACAGATAATCCTGATCTGAATGAAGCAGAAGTAATAAAAGAAGGCATGAGTCGATTTAGAATGCTGACATCAGAGGAAAGGATGGTAAGAAAACATTCTCTATTTCCGTGGGTTTGATGATTTTTTTCCCTCCAGTGAATCCCTGGGTTATTTTCAGTCAGGATTTTTTTTTTGAAATTCCACTCTTGTCCATCTTTATGGATTTCAGTTTTGAATTGTGCCATGATCTATGACACATAATTTATGAAAATATAAACTGAATCACAAGCAATATCAGAAAGCAGCTTTTCCAAAGTGAGGCTTGTGAGAGGAATGTAATCAGTGAACAAATAACAAAAGGAATGAGTGTAAAGTCACATAGCCAGGCTTAATTCACTGAGGATTAAATTTGTTCTAATTTAACTTGTTGGGCCTTTTGGGTTTCTCATTTCTCCAGAAAAACCATTAAGAGCTTAAATTTAGTATACAGTTTCAGAAGAACTCCAGTTTTGAAGAAGAATGTTGTTAGAAGAGAGGAAAGGGAGGGAATAGTTCCTTCTTTAATCCCTATTAGTTCTCCCAGGAATTATTTCAGTACCTTAAAATCAGAGTAATAACGTGTATAAAACAAAGTGCTGAGTTTTGTGGCCTAATTTGTAGTTTTCTGCTCTCCTTTAAAGGTGTGGACTGAGAAAGCAAGAGCAGGAAGAGTCGGTGACTCAGCAGAAGACAAAAAGAGGAAGCGTCCCATGGCTGAGGAAGATGAAGTGAAAAAGAGCCAGGAGCAGAAATCCGAGGACACAAATGTATCCAAAAAATCCAAGCCTTTGGATGCCTCCTCAAACAACAGATTGTCAGCTTTTGCCTTCAAGCAGAGCTAAATGAAGTGGTGCCTTCTCAGTGTCTGTGTCATGGAAGAAATTCCTCTTGTTGAGGAATTGGCTGCCATGCTCGAAGAGCACTGGCAAAAAGAGTGCCTGGCTCCAAATAGTCTGTTAGAAAGTGTTTTATTATCAATTTTTGAGAGGAATGTTGAATCCCCTCTCACAGTCTTTTACAAGGTGCTGCTCATGGGCCTGTTCCTTGGCAGCACAGCAGTTGTGTGGCTGTGGTACACCCTGTGTGCCTTCATACCAGGGATATTGGGTGCTAAAAATGCAGATTAATCCTTCTGGGGAGGGTAAACTACCTCCAAAATCTGCCCTGTGGTTTTAGAGAGGCAAAATAATGGCTCCCCTACCATCCCTACTGCTTTGAGAGTAAGACACTCAAGGAAATGGGTGTGAGGGGTGAAAGCTGAACACCAGCAATGTGTTAAGCTGCATTTTCAACATCTGTGGCAGTGGCAGAGCCTGGTATGGGCAGGGATAGAAAACCAGAGCAGAAGCTGAGTTAGGAAGGTCAGGTGTGCAAAGCCAAGCGATTCCAGACTGTGCAAAGGTGCTTTCCCAATCCATGCCTCAGCAGGATCCAGAAACTGCTCAGGACTTGCAATGTTTCTAATGTTTCTTTCTGTAATGTTTGTTTCTTTAAATAAAATGTGGCTGATTCTTTGTTTATGGTGGTAGAGTCTTCTTTGCAGTTGTAATTAAAGTAAGCAGATCCCTACCTCCCAGCCCTGAGGCAGTCAGTTGGTTTTACCCTGCTCTGGAGGCAGAACACTGTGTCTAAAATATATTTTAAGGAAACTCAAGTTTTGAAACGTTTTCTAAAATCAGTTAAAATAATGTAACTTTTTAGCATAACAGCTGAGACTGAAAAGTTCTCAGATTCTTTTTTTTTTTTTTTTCCTGTGTTTGCACAGCCTTTCATTGTTTTCTTTTTTTATTCCTCTTCATACTGGCACAGGGTGCCCAGAAAAGCTGTGGCTGCCTCTGGATCCCTGGAAGTGTCCAAGGCCAGGCTGGACAGGGCTTGGAGCAACCTGGGATAGTGGAAGGTGTCCCTGCCCATGGCAGGGGGTGACACTGGATGAGTTTTAGTCCCTTCCAACCCAAACCATTGTGATTATTACTGAAAATACATCAGTTGGGTTTGATGATCTTAAGGATCTTTTACAACCTTGACAATTCCTTGGTTCTATAAAAGGCAAATGGCTTTCTATTCAAAACACACTTTAAACCTTGAAATCTGTAGCTTGAAGATTGAGATTTTACTAAAAACCATTAAGTTTTACCATAAGAAGTGTTTTATTGGACTATTTTAGCAATGGCTGTAGGTCATTTTGGAGAAAACAGGGTCATGATGTCAAGCAGAAATGGGAAATACAAACAGAAAAGACCTGACAACTTCAATACTTCTGTCATCCACAGTTCTTATCTGTCATTTCACATTTTATTTGTTTAGGCTGATAGTGGACAGCAAATAAAATTTAACATAAATAATTTTTTTTGCACTGACATAATGCAGGAAGCATTCTGATTTTCCTTTGGGAAGAAATTACTGTATCAGAGACTGGGATTTATTTTTAGCTAATAAAGCCTCTTTGGGTGTATTTGGGAAAAAAGTTTGATGAAGTGGTAAGGCAAACATCCTGATGAAAAATCACTGGGCTTGGTGAACTGAAATGTTCTCTTTCTCCTAGACTAGGTTGTTCTGAGGGTGACTTGAGCATCTCAAGCGTGGTGCTGGGAGATTTTCCAGGTAATTCTTGTCATCCACATCGAAAATCCACGTTTGGGCTGCCTGCCCAGAGTCCCTTCTGCAGACTTGATGTTGGAAGTGGGCAGGGAAAACTTCTAAGGGAGCTGGGGAGGCATCCACTGATGCAAACAACTGGTCCTAGAGAGCATCCAAAGTCCTTTTGGCTCCCAGTGGAAGGAGGAATCAGCCAAAATAAACTTCCAGAGGAGTTTTCTGGGAGCTGGATGTTTGCAATCGTGCAGCTCTTCTGAACAAATACACCAAAGGTCAGTTTAAAAGGAGGCTCCTGGATGTAGGGAGTGGTTTCATGGAAATCACTGGGGATGTTGGGCACCATCCTGCAGGGCCCTGATTTCCATTTGTTTTTGTTTTTGTTTGGGTTTTTTTTCCTCTCTGTATGATGTTTTTTGCAGTGTAACATTTGTGGATTTCATCATTTCACCCAATGTCCCCAGCCCTGGGGTCACAGTCTGGATCCCACAGCAGGTTAGAGCTGGCAGAGCTGTTTCCAAAGCCAGATTTGAAAATTTCCATCAGGTCTGCGTGACTGTGCGTAGAACCATGGAATTTTTAAGGTTGGAAAAGACCTCCAAGGCCATGGAGCCCAACCATTCCCCCAGCACTGGCAAGGCCACTGCTGAGCCATGTCCCCAAGTGCCACATCCACATGGCTTTTAAACCCCTCCAGGGATGGGGACTCCACCACTGCCCTGAGCAGCTGTTCCAATGCCTGAGAGCCCTTCCCATGAATAATTTTTTTCCTAATATCCAATCTAAACACCCCAGGACAACTGAAGGCTGTTTCCTCTCCTCCTGTCCCTCGTCCCCTGGGAGCAGAGCCTGATCCCCCCCCAGCTGTCCCCTCCTGACAGGGAGTTGTGAAGAGCCAGAGAGCCCCCCTGAGCCTCCTTTTCTCCAAGCTGAGCCCCCTCAGCTCCCTCAGCTGCTCTTCCCAGGACTTGTTCCCTGCTGATTCCTGTCCATGGCCATAAAATAAACAGCAAACGGGCTCTGGAGACCATGGCAGTGAATATTCCAGCTGCTTTAGTGCTGGGAGCATCATCTCCCATGAGGCTGCTGTTACATTTCTACCATCAAAGATGGGTTTTGCTCTATTACACAGCTCCAGGCAGAGCTACAAACACATCCTCCATCACCTGGAGCCTTCCAGGGAGCTGTGCTGAACCAGCCAGGAACGGGGTGCGCTCATCCAGCAACAGCACCAGCAGGACAGGGGTGAGTATAAATCCTAAGTGGAGTGGAAATGAAATGCCAGACCAAGAAATAGAAAATGTGGAAGGGATTTTCAAGTGAAAACAGGCAAACTTCTGCTACTTGGTTTTGATTTTTTAGTTTGTTTGCTTGTTTTCAATCTGCTTTTTAAACAACGTTGCTAAATAATTCAATAGAATTTCACCGAAGTCTTCAGAATTGCTTGTTTGTCCTGAATTTCTGCTGGAAAATCAGGAACTTGGAAACTGTGCCAAGGAATCTGCCTGATGTCTTTTCTTTGGCTGTGCTAGAAAGCCCAGTGATTGGGTTTGATGTTTGGACTTGGTGATTTCAGAGGTCTTTTCCAAGTCAAACAATTCTGTGATTCTGTGGAATGGGAGAGTCAGGATGAATCCATCACTCTTGGATTCTCAGGGTGGAGCTGGGCAAGGGAGAACCTGTATTTGGACAAGATTTTCCCTCTCAGAGGTCCTCTGGTTTTGAGATGCACCTCAACTTCCTTCCAAAAAACATAACTGTGCTGGTCATGGAGTGACCTGCTGGTCCTGGCTGGATAATCCAGGGAGAAGATGGATTGTGAGAGCTGCCTGTGAGGAAACTGGGTGCCTCATGGAGTTCTTAGACAGAGAACAGCAGATCTGGCTTCTCCCTCTGCCTGGTTGTTGCACTAAACGTGCTCAGCTGAATGCTGCCAAACAAATTTAATAGTAAATAATTTACTTAAAGGCAGGCAAAACACAAATACCGACCCAAGCTGTGAAAAGAGCCACTTGATCCTGACTCAATTGGACACAAATGGCAGGGAAAATTTGCAGGAATAGTTTCAAGCCATGTGTTGCCAGGGAACAGGCTGGCCTCCAAATCACATTATCGATATCTTGGGGTAATAACAGCGAGGAGCAATTGAGGGGAGTGATGCAGGGACATGGCTGCTGTTCCCATTTGCCTGGGCTGGGAGTGCAGAGCCAGCCTTGGTTATGGAATGGGATGGAATGGAGGGACCTAAAGGTCATCCTGGCTGATGTCAGGTAGCTTCTGTTGGGAACAGGTCCATGAGAACCAAGAGACTTTTTTTTAATGTCTGGTTTCACGTTGATAAATATGAATTCACCTGCCACAGCCTGCCCAGGCCAATCCTTCTGAAGTTTTCCAAGTTTTGGGGAGGAAAGGCCCGTTGGCAAGAGATCCTGTGTCCTTGCTCTGCGAGGGAAGGAAAGGAAAGCTGGGGCAGGGCAAAACTTCTGCCTCCACTTCCAGTCTCATCCTTAAAATATGAGGAAGTTAAAGTTCAGATCCCATCTGCAGAAAACCCCTCAGACCCTGGGGATCCTCTGTCCTCATGGAGCAACAAATCCTCCTGGAACAGATTAGCATTTTAGGAGGCTGTAATCAATTTTGCTCGTTATTCTGGGTAATAGAATTAAACTGCTCGTGATTCACTCTTCCAACTGACACACTGTGATTCCAGGGGCTGATAAATCTCAGGCTGTGTTCCCACAGCACGGCAAGGATGTCCCCAGGCTGGGATGCTGCCATCCATCCCCTCTGTGGGCTCAGTTGTTATTCCAGGATCATGTTGGGGCCACGTCCTGGCTGGCTGTTAACAGCAGGATTGAGCTGCTTTGCTCTTTTGCTGCTTGAGCTGTTCCTGATGCACTCTGTCTCTGGATTGGGGGAGTGGAATTCATCATCCCAAACTTTAAGCCCAGAGCCCAGTCCTGAATGATCCCATTTTGCAGCCAACAGAGGAAAAGCAGGTGTCTTCTGGGCATGATTTCTATTTATTCCCACAGCTTTTTCAGCAGCTGTTGGTGCAGAAATTCCTTTTGAAACACCTTGATCTGCCCAACTGAGGACTGCCCAAGGTATTTCATCCTTAGCCTTGGCATGGAGAGGTCTCTTTTGGGGGACTCCACTCTCCCAGCCCTGAGAAGGGAATGATGCTCCAGCCCTTCCCAACTGGGTCCCTCTCAATGCCACCAAATCTCAACAGACTTGGCCAAGGAGCAGGAGCCTGAACTTAGATCTGCTCCATCCTGCCCCTGTTTGATATTTTTCCCACTTTCAAAGACAAGAGAGGTGTCTGAAGGGCTTTTCCATGGACCTTGGCCCCCAGCAGCACCCCTGGCTCTCTCAGGGACCCCCCAGTACCCTTCAGTGGGTGCACAGGGCTTTCACCTCCTCTAAACCTTATTCTGCATTTGAAAATGATTCCAGTCACAATCTCAGGATTTTTTTGCACTCCCTGTCTTGTTGATCTTTAAGAATTTCTGCTCTTGAAACAGTGAAAATATCCTCGAAGCTTTAAGCAAGCAGAGGAGAGAAAAACAGGGCACATTCCCTCTAGGGGAGGGTCTGGAGCACAAATCCTGTGAGGAGTGGTTGAAAGAGCTGGGAAAGGGGCTGAGCCTGGAGAAAAGGAGGCTCGGGGGGATCTTGTGGCTCTGCACAACTCCCTGACAGGAGGGGACTGCCTGGGGCTCTGCTCACAGGGAACAGGGACAAGAGGACAGGAAATGGCCTCAAATTGTTCCAGGGGAGGTTTAGATTGGATATGAGGGAAAATTTCTCCACTGAAAGGGTGGTCAGACATTGGAATAGGTTTCCAGTGGAAGTGGTGGAATCACCATCCCTGGAAGTGCTCAAAAACTGTGTGGATGTGGCACTTGGGGACATGGGTTAATGGTGGCCTTGGCAGTGCTGAGTTAATTGTTGGACTTGATGGTCTTAGAGGTCATTTCCAACCTTAAACATTCACTGGTTCCTCTGGTTTATAGTTTATATTTCACTTTTTTTTGGTATGTATTCAGAAATGGCAAAGAAAAACTTATTTGAGAAGGCTTAATGAGAACATGAGGTGTAAATAACCTGGGGAACTGGGTGAATAAATAAACAATAAAAGGGAACTATCAGTAATATCTCATCACAACATACTTCAAAAACCCAAAATGCCAAGTCTTAGTGCTTCTTCTTACCCAGCTGATGTGGAGTTGTTTCAGATGGAGAGGACTCCTCTGTGGCTGGAAATTGTGGCTGTGGCCTTCCACATCCTGGCACAAATCCCAATTACCAGAAATATCTAATTCCGTGTTGGCAAAGGCCATTAATATCAGCTCCTGTGGGTACAACCTCTACTCAAACATCCCAGAAAAAGTGGTTTTCTGCACAGCCAGGCAGTGGCCACACTGGTAAATAAGCTGGAAACTGCCTTTCTTGCCCCATAAATTGTAAAAAATTACAGCCAGCTCCCACAGCAGCTGAGCTTGGGTGGTTACAAAGTCGGGGTTGACTCCGGAGGGAGTTTATCTTCTTCTTCTCCAAGAAAACAAAGACAGCAAAGACTGGGGAGGGCCAAGAAGCTTAGATGCCCTTTGCTAACCCCTTTTCTGTATGGATGGTTAGGTCTCAGTGGTTGGAAGCTCCTCAGGAACATCACTCAGCCCTCTGAACCGTGTCTGCTCAGCTGGGATCCGAAGGGAAGCACAATCCTGCTGAGGCTCACGGGTGTTTTTAGTGAGGGACCTTGCCTGGTTCAAAGGGAGGATTTGGATGTCCTCAGAGGATTGGAAATGAGTTGGGTGTCAGGGGAGGAGCAGGGGTGCAGTTCAGGGCTCCAAATCCTTCTGGTACAGCAGTTCCTGTTCCTGCTCAGAGCCTGGGGCAATAAAATGGAATAAAGCCTGGCTGGCTGCAGGGCCCTGGATTTCACCTGAGTCATCCTGACTTTTCTGGTAAAACCTGTGATCAGAAACCAAATGACAAATGTGGAAATGTGGAGCGTGTTACAGCTGCTGGGGTATTTTTTTTTCTTTTCTTTTTTTTTTTTCCTCTTGCTTGTCTTAGTTAAATGCAGCTCTTGTGTCAAAGGAAAGAGGAGGAGGAGGAGGAAAGCCAGTGAGTCACACCCCAGCCTCTGACAGCTCCTTCCCCTCCTTATCTTCCCAGCAGTTTACCATTTCCTGGGCACAAGAAGGGGACAACGTGTCCCTGCTGCCTTGAGGACCAATGGTGTGAAGAGAAGGGTTTGTGGCTCCTTTAGATCTTGGCCATTTGTTTGATTGCAATCCAGAAAATATAAGTCCCCCTTGTTCTTGGGTGATGGAGCATTCACCCTATGCTCAGCTGAGCCTTTAAACTCAGTTTCCAGCTCATAAAATCCTAGAATAGCTCCAGCTGGAGGGGACCTGTGTTCCAAAAACCTGTCTGAGCATTGATTTATTCAGCAACACTTGATCCCAAGCTGTGCCCTGGCTGCTGGGTTTGCCCCAAAAGCGCCCAGGAGGACACAAGATGCTCAAGTCACCTTTTTGGGGTGACATGCCAATAAGTTCCTCACAGAAACTTCAAAATATGTGGTCTGGGTCATCAGAGTGAGCACATTTCCAGAATCTTGGGTGGGAATATGAAAACTTTGGGACACGCCAGCCCTGCAGCAGGAAGGTGTGTGCAAAGATCAGGGGTCTGAAGGGATGGAAGCCCAGCTGGGAGGAGGTGGTGGGAATGGTCACCAAGGAGGGTCAGTCCATGCCTGGGATTATTCTGGTGACTTTGTCCCAAGCCCAGTGGCCCACAGCACCTCACAATGGTGGTGGTGGCACTCCAGCAGTGCCAGGGAGTGACAGGGCAGGGCAGGATGTGCCAGCACCACCCTGGTGAGCAGGGAAGCAGCTCTGGGAGTTTGGGGGGATGGGGAGAATGTGGAGAATGATGCTGGGAGCTGCTGTGCAGGGC
>VWYP01008626.1:21275-33834 GCA_013400435.1 Pycnonotus jocosus | reverse complement strand
AGTGACCCACTGCCACAGAAAACCTGTGAAGATGCTAGTTGTGGAACATTAGCTGCCATTTTGAACCTGGTAAATGCATGACTTAATCTTTTGTATTTGTTTAAATAAGGTATACTCATACCATTGCTTTCCCAGTGGTAAACACGTTGTTCCTGCCAGTTTTGAGGTTGCAGATGCCTTTGTTACTATGATCTGGCAGTAATGAGAAGCTGTTATTTATAAAGGCAATTAGAAGCGACCAAGAAACCTATTCAGTTGCAATGTTGTAAAATTACTTAACGTGAGTAGTTGGCCTAACAGGAACACAAGACTGTAAGAAATATTTTCAAATAATGTTTTTATTTCTTGATGCCATAAAAGAAAAGGAAAAAAAAAAAAACAACCCCACATTAAATTTATGGAATTTTTTGTCTATAAACACTAGATGGAGAATTAGGATATTAATCAAGTCAAATAAATTACTGTCTGAACTGGTAAATAAGTAGTGTCAAAAAGCACATATATTTCTCTCTCTTTGAATTAAACTGAAAATAATATCTTCATCAATTCTCTTAACTAAACTTGTAATAACTGGACATCAAGTGGCTATGATTTCTGTTTTGAAAAGGCCATTTCTTTAAAAATGGAAATTCTGAAGCCTGGACACAGCATCCTCTTCCAGCTACAATGGCTTCCGCTGAAGTCAGAATTGTGAAAAGGCATGACTCTGGTATTCACAACATGCTATACTTAACTGAAAGATTGAAAATTAATTTTAAATCTGATAACATTTAATGAATTACTCAGCAATAACAAGGTCATGTACTGATATGCTCCAGCCATGAATTCGAGCTAAAATACAGTAGGAGGACGTGATACCCTGCTCAGTGCTGGTGAGACACAGGTGGGCCACCACCTCCAGTGCTGTGCTCCCTGGTGTGGCAGAGATCAGTAATACAAGTTTATTAATTCTAGATGAAACATTAAACTTATGTCAAGGACAAAATTGTATTTTAGAGAAATAGTTTTTAACTTTTCTAAATCCAGTAGCAATTTGTTTAAACACTACCATAAAATATTTAATTTTAATTATTTATAGAAATAAGGAGTAAAAGAATTAGATCAAATCAGTAAATTAGTATACAAAAAGGAAGTTGTTTTCAGAAGGAAATATATTTAAGTAACATATAATTTTGAATTATCAGAACTTGTTACACATATTGCCAAACACAAAATTTGTCATTTGTTTGGTATAGACCAGGCTATTATTTGCACAACATAAACAGAAACCTGCACTGCCATTTCACCAAACTGAACTGGAATATGTTGTGTGATATACGGCATAGCTTTCTCCAAGTGTCATCTAATTTTCTCTTCTGATACTCTTCCCTGAATCACATGATACATTCCAATTCCATAAGAATATATTTGAATTTTTACTTTCTAGTTTTGGGTTTTAGGACACTATAGAAAACAGCTTAAGGAACCTCATTTTTAAGAGTAAATGGGAGTTTCTAGTCTGACTGCTTAGAGGTTTTTGCTTTTTACTGAACTAATTTAGAACTGTGAGGAAAAAGAAAATCAAAAGACTCAAAGGATAGGAGTAAATTGAGGCAATCATGAACCTTCCAAGGAAGAAAGAAAACAGGATTCTATAATAAAGAGCAGGGAAAATTAATCAAAAACTGGAAGTATTTTCCAGCATATTTTCCAGCTTGGATTGAAAATTAATCTCTGTATAACACAGCCAGAGTATTATACACACTTTACATCAACTACTGCCTTTGAAAAATATGTATAAGTAGAAAATAATGAATTTGAGGGCTGTCATTTTATATTTGCAGGTGACTACAATTCTGAAAGCAGAATGAAAAAGATTACATTAGTAGATTATTATATGACAAGATAAATGAGTTACTTCATATTACTTTCTTGAAAATTTATCTTTAATGTTCAAAAAAGAATTTCCATTTGCAGAAATAACTATGCAATTAAATAGCAGTAAAATTAATTCATTAATTTGCCAAATGCCACATCATTGTCTTGGTCATCCCAAAGAGCAAATTCTGCACAAAACAGCAAATGAAGTGAAGCATCAGAGATACTGAGGATGCACAGGCCATCTAAAGGATCTCCTCATAATCCATTAATTAATATATCCTCTTCTTACTCTGCAGAGTAAGTGGAAGAAGCTATTCATTCCTTCTTCTAGTAAAAGATAGGGAAATAAATAGTGAGCAATTTCCACATTTAGTTTTTGTTCTGGGTTTTTTGTTGTTGTTTAGGAGGTTTTTTAGAAGGCAAAACAAAGATTCTCAAAGTATATATCTCATCAAATCCAATACAAAACTCAATAAATGTGTTTATACTTATGAAATATTTGAACCTCCTACTGGTATCCATGAGTGGCTTTAATAGTGGAAGATTAGCAAATATAATTATGACAACATTGAAATAAAAGAAAATACTCCCATGAGTACCAGGGGCTAAAGATTTCCCATTTAAATTATCTACATTCCTTCAACTTACCCTGCAACTAAACAATACTTGCTTATAATGTTAATTTCTTCTTTTTAAATTTTAATTGTGTTTAATTTTTCCTGATTTATATACTGTCAAAAACGTTGAAGTTTTGAACATCTAAATAAAATTAATTTTTATTCCATACTGTTAGCAAATATTCATGTTCTGAAATAGATTCTTAGATAAAAATTTCTGTCGAACTACAGAGGTCTTCTCCTATAAAATATGTTAATATGTTATAGAAATGTTTCTGAAGTTGAATATTTTCCATTCTCAAATACAGTTAAAAAGCTTTTTTTGTGTCTAAAATATCCGTTAAGAGGAAATGAAGTATAAAACCATGATTTTTACAAATTAATAGTGGTACTACTACTACTACTACTACTACTGCTACTACGACTACTCATAACTGCAGTAGCAGCAACAGTAGTAGTAGTAGTGGTGGTGGTGATATTTTCATTCATGATTAAAAAGTCCCAAACTATGGAACAGTAAAACAATACAACTAGTTCCAACATAAATCACAATTAATTTTATAGAAGTATGAAATAATTCACGTGATGACACCTATTGTCCTTAGTCTTCTGCTCTAGCAGTAAACACAGCTTTGAATTTTTTCCTTTCTGTGCAATAATATTTCATTTCTATGGCCCGCACAGTCTATCTGTGAATAATTCATAATCTGTAGTGCTTGAGTAATATTATTCTGTAGGATAAGATTCATTAACAACTTTTTGTACAATGTAGTATATTTGAGATGGAAAACCAATTGTAAACATAGTGTCTCTGAGTAACTACAACTTTTTGTATCACAAACAACAATCCTAAAATATTATATATTATTTTAAAAAAATCCCAATGCTGGATAACTGCTAACATTACAATAATAAGAAGATGGAAAAAAAAAAAGAAATATCTTTGACATGGGAAAAAGTTATATCTTTAGGTATCATTTTCCATCTAGTTTAGCCTTCACACACAGCCAACCATTTTATGTAAGAGCTGAGTGTACTATATAAATAAAACCCAAAAGATCAAAGAATAGACAACCTAATGAATTTTAAACCAATTTTGTGCTGGAAATGTGGTGGAACAGCACCATCTGCAGGTGTATCACCATACATCTGATGTTCTTCGAGTAGTTAAACTCCCTTAATGTCTTCTGTCCTTTTTTGGTACATATTTAGTCTTTGCTTTAGGGGAAAATCCAACAGTAAGCGAAGACATGGATTATTTTGCAGACAAAATGCTAGCCATAATGGAATGTTAACATAATATAGAAGTATAAAACCAAAACCTTTTTTTTTTTTTGCAAACATTTAATTTGAAAGACGTCTCTCATGTGAGGCTTTTTGTTCTTAAGAATGGAACAGATTTATCTGTTTAGACATATGTTTCATATAATTATATTTTATATGCTGCTGCTTGATCTAAACCATTTCTCTCTGTGTTGCAAATATTTTCATCTTTCTAAAATATGGTTCTGAATCAGATCAGAAAAGGTCAATATGATGCTGTGTAACATGCTTAGGATTTACATTAAACTGCTTTATATTGTATCAGTTAAAAATATCACTGCTGCTTAAAAGAAGGTAATTGCATGTTACTTCCACTAGTAAGCTGGATGTGCTTAAAGACCATATTTTTGTTTCATTTTCTTCTACCTTCACACTCCAACCCATTGTAGGTGTTTGGAGTCAAAACACTATTTATTTTGAAAAATAGAAAAATGCTTATGTGGAAAATTTTGGAGAGGGAGGGTTTGGATAATGTGCCATCCTCCATTTTTGTGAGGATTTATTTTTCTCTACACTTTTAAGGAACTCTGAGAACTCTTATTTTGTCCAAGATAATATATTTAGCAGTAATAAACCTTGACTACTAATAATAAGTATTCAAAGGATGTGAATAATTATATCTTTAATTGCTATAATGCAGAGTTTTTCCATGAAAGTTCCAAGATATTGAGAAAAAAAAAATACAGTGATATCCCTAGATCCTAGGTCTGTGTACTTATATGTAGTTTTAAAGCTGAAACTACTTAATTTATACACTTACATCAGAGAATATTCTTATGACTATTCTTTATTGAATATATGTTTAAAAATAAAGAACAAGCCTCTTACCTAGTTACTCCAGATTGTGTATCGTGGTGTTTGGAAATGCAGAACTCTTTTCTGACATATTTGTCTAAGACTTCTAGGAAGAGGAAAAAAAACACTTCTATGAACAGGTGTAAGAAAACATGCAGCTGGGGCATTTTTCAGGGGAGTTGAGTTTTTTTGTTGAAAAACATTAACCCATTAAAATGGAAACCATATCTATAAATACATAGGGTGGGAGACAGTTCAACTGGGGAAGCTCATTACTGATGTCATCTCTAATATATTGCTGTAGTTCTGAAGCATAAAATGTCTCTTTCTTCCTCTATCAGCATTCTATTTCTCCATCTGTCTCCTCTCCATTTCTTCCCCTTAATCACTTTTTTGGCAGAATTTCCTATCATCTACTGTTGTACCCACTACAGTGCCTGTTTCAATATTTACAAAAAAACCCTCACACCAAAACATCTCATTTCAAAAACAGAACCAGGCAAGAAGACAGAAAAAAAGAAAAGAGAATAATACTCTGGTAGTTTGGGGGTTCTGTAATTATTCAATAAGAAAGGGTTCTAGCAAGTGAGGGAAAGAGGAAATTCAGGTTCTTTCTGTTCAAGAAATTCAAGTCTCTTCCAGGACTATTTCAGGAAAGGAATGTGAAAAGTTTTTCTCAATATCCTATGTGTACATAGAGCTGATCTTAAGTGTCTGTGTGCAATGTACAACACTTGGAATCAGGAGAAGATTCATGAGAAAGGCAAAACCTCTTTCCTCTCAGCTCTACTAGGAAAGAAAATATTAAATTTTTTGTTTTGTTTTGTTTTGGTTTTTTTTGTAAAACTGCCAAAACATGGTCAATAGGTTGAGATTACAAGATTCAAATAAGCATTAAACTTAAAGGTAGTTTGCATTTTTTAGTTATTAAATTACAATGTGTCCCCCTACCTTTCTTATGATTTTTGCCTTTTCTCCAATTGAATTAATTTATCTGAAGATATAAATCCAGAGTTGCTATTGTATGTTTTCAACATCCCCTGAGAGAGACTTTAAAAATACTTCTTAGCTCTTTATTAAGACAAGAAGTAATTTAAATAAAGAAGTTCTTTTACAGGAGTATTCCTTTTACAGAAGTATTCTTTTGCAGCATACTCTTTATTTCTTAATTTCAAAATGAGAATAAATCCTTGCAATCTTAAGCTATATTTTATTAGGAAACAAAGTGAGGTGCTGAAAGTAACCCAGACTTGAAGAGAGAAAAAGATAAAAGAAAATTCAGATAATGATAATCAATGCTTGGGTATTCATATTCATTTACTTTTTTCCTAAATACAAATTTAGAGAATATTCCAAATTTTGATCCTTTCCAGTTTTTAATTATTTTTTTATTTTTTTAATATACTTTTAATTTTAAAACCGTCCTTTATGAACTGGCTTTGTTTATAATTTATTTTATCACTTAGAACTTCTCCTTAATAAACACTTGAATTGCAAAGCAGGAAAGCTTTAGTGTTAGAATGCATCCCACCTAATATCAGAACATTTACTGCATGCAAGATTCCTTTCATATGTGGCTCAGAATTGACAGACTGTCTGATAGTCTAGAGGTATTGAATTTTCTATGTGTTTTGAAGTCAGAGGCAAAGTAAAGGTAGCCAAAAAGTCTGTGTTGGGCTTGGAAAATCTGTGTTGCACCAGATTAATTTAATATTGAATGTCACATAGTATTTCTTTCCACAGATAGAATTAGAAATGCAGGACCTGAAACTATTCATTTTCCAGTGCATATAATGCAGTCACAATGCCTTGCCTTTGCAGATGCTCTGCTGGTGGGGAAAAGGAAAAAGATAATGAATTTGTTTTCCTCACCACTATTTGTCAAAAATCTGATAAACCCTTACATATAAATGCTCCACCAATCCTTAGACCTTTTTCTGTCTCACTGGACACAACATGAAAAATGCCACAGAAAACAGAATGCAGAAGGACAAAGCACAAGGTTTAAGTCATGAGAGCTAATGGCTGTCAAAGTGCATGTAAATCATTATTCTCTGCAGGGAGGTAGTATTCGATTTCCATGTTTGTTTTTAATTAATATATTACAACAGACAGAGTAGGCGAGAATGGGGTGGTAAAGGAGATAAGGTAATGCTACCAATGACAAAATTAAAACCAGGAAATGGAAGAGATACTGAGAGAAACAAAGGACAATGGAGAAAAAAGAGACATCTTTAAGTTCAGAACTATAGCAGTGTATCAGAGGTTGTATCAGTAATGAGTTTATATCACCTTGCTGAAACAACTAAATGTTGTAGGTTAAAATATGATTTAGAAATTATTTTCATAGACATTTTTATCACATCATGAATCCCCAGCAAACTTTATGAGGTCTTCCCCCACAGTGATGTCTAATGAAATTATCTGTATTGATCCTCATACAGCATTGCACCAGTGTCTTCACAAATTTGCATGTTCACTGCTTAACTAGTTTAACACCTCAACATCATTCTCTGTTTTAGATGACAGAACTTTGATAATTTTATACCTGTAATTAAATCAAAACAATTTTTCTGTAAGCCTGACAAGAGAAAATGCCAACAGTTTAGTTAAAATTAGTGGAATAACGGCTAGAGAGAATTACTTGCTAGTTTGAAGGTTAAAACAAAAAAGTATTTTGGGGAAAGATGGAAAGATAGTGAGGAAAGACAAGCATATAGCATGCTCACACACACCTATTTATATATACATATTGGTGGCTGCTTTCATACCTTACCCTTGGCAAAAGTCCTCTCAAAGAACATTCTTCCAGAGAAGAATATGGATGTAGACACTGAATGAATCAAATACTCCAGGCTCTTTGGAAGGGCATCTGCCCCCAAATTGGTCACATTACAGACAAAGACAGCCATCAGCTGCGTCAAGAAGTCTTTGGTACTTTGCCAAGAAACTCTGAAACAAAGTGGTCACCTTGCAAATCAAGATAGGAGAAACAGAAAGATCCATCATACGGGAGAGACCTGGAGAGGAGGAGAGGATGGGCAAGGCAGGTGAGTGCTCCCTCTCAGGGCAGGCTGTGCAACCCTGCCTTCCCTGGGCCACGCTGGGGTGCAGCCCTGAGGATGAGGCGGTGGGCACAGGTAGCCCTAGAGCTGAAGGGTCCCACATCTGCCACAGAGGATGCAAAGGCACACTCTCATGGCTTGGAAGGGATGGTGAGACTGCAGCCTGTGTGTCCAGTAAGAACAACTGGAAGTGAGGAAAGTGTGTGTGATTAGCGGTATGGGAAAGGAGATGAATAGGTTGTTTTAAACAGTTAAAATATTTACTATTTTGCAGCTGTCTAGTATTGCAGTTTATCTGCTGCCTTATATTTCAACTCTATAGGTCACTGATTGGCCATTACAGAGATGTTATTAAGAAATCAAGAAACCACTTTCATCCTGACTTGGTTTAAACTACATGAAGTGAACAACGCAGCACTAGTCAGATTGGCAAACCTTCAAAAAAACCAAAACCAAAACCAAAAACAAAAACAAACCCCTAACCTCTAACCAAAGAATCCATCTGAACAGTAAATTTTATCTCTGTGACACTCTGCTTAGGAAAGATATTAAACCTGTAAGATCATCGCACACAATAGAAAAGTCAAAACAACTTGTATAATATGGGTGTCACAAAGGTATTTGCTTGTGATAGAAACTCAGGCTTTAGTTCTAAATCTCATATTGCTTCCTTTTTGACTACAATATATTCTACAGTTAATCCTGCAAGCAACATACATAGCTTGTTCACCTGGATGTGCTATGGAGAGGAACATGCTTCCAGGGATACTAACAGAATGATACTCGTACATGAACATCGAGGACAAGATTATAAACAGTCTCAGTTTAATGAGTACTCTTGAGACTTGGATATTGCAACTCTGGTCTCTCTGACCCTTGTCATTTACATAATAAATCTGTTTTAAAATTGGAGGATGTGCTAAGCCCTGAAAAATATGCAATATCCAGAATTTCTTTCTTTAGGAGAACACACTTGAGTGAGCATCTCTCAACCTATTTATGTATGTACAAGGGAAAAATTCAAACTTTCACAAATAAGCAAACTCTGCATAAAATATGGATAAAACCACTTTGACATTGGCACCCAGCCATTTTAATTTTCTATAGAGATCTTTATTCATTTGCAGCATCAAATTTATAATTAAACACTATTTTAATCAATTGTAAGTATACTTAAATATTTTCACTGTTTCAACTGGGAAACTGATGTCGCAATATATCTGACTATAAGCAAAACTAGAACAGATGATAATCTTACATTTTCATAGGGTACTAAATGGATTTCCAGAGCTCTCAAATAATCAGATTTGGAAGCAGGCCGATGAAGATAAAACCATATTCTGTACACTGGGAGGGCAAATAGAATTAAGTAATTTTTCATAAATATTCATAATAGTAGATTTTTTTATAATTGCAATAATTTCTGCTCTCTCATTTGAAGTTTGAGATTTTATCTACACAGATATTTTGATTTTGTTTGTATTAGAAAATTCCTGCTCTGCCTGATCCCAACTAAATCCGTGGGAAATACAGAGGATAAACAATCCAGATGAACATTCATAAACCAGAATGCAAGCCAGTCACTTCACTGTGTCTAGGTACTTGGAAATGCTTCATCAGATAATTTTCATTAGGACTGTAAATTTGCTTTGTAGTTTTTAGTTCTCCCTGAGTTTTGTCGAAAATAAACCTATATTTCTGAGGGCATTTTGATATTATGAAACATACTACACTTTTTGCTGTATACTTTAGGTCATTTTCAGGGTACCTGAAGAGGCTGTTTCAAGCTTCCTTATTTTCTATTTAAATATTTATGTGTGTGTGAAAGTGTGTATAGGTTTCTGTGATTTCATTAAAATGCTTACAACAGTGACAATTATATCTGGTATTATTGAATGTTAATTATTACTAAATTCAATTGCAGTTAATAACTTTTAAAATAATTTTCCCTATTCCGCACTTAACTATCTATCCATTATATTTTATTGGGTATTTAATAGTTACTTAAGCTATCATATTTCTTCTGCTGTCTTGTTTTACTTCACTGTAAGGTTTTATGTCTCCCCTTTTTAGACAAACCTAATTTTTTGCCTTACAATACTAAAGGCAATGGGAACATTTACATTGATTTGTTGTGTGTATGACTGATTTTCAGAATCATGGAATCACAGAATGGTTTGGTGCTGCGGTGCGCTCTCCCTGCAGCCCCGACTAGCTCCGGGGGCACCGGCCGCAGTCTTGGGGTACGGCTCGGTCAGGTGCACAGACGGTGCACGACCTCACTTTCCCTTGTGGGGTCTTTTCCCCCCCTGAGGACGTCAACGGGGGACCGTGGCGAGGGCAAGGAGAGACGGGAGACTTTTTGGGGGGGCAAACACAGGTTTATTTGACAGGGGNAGGTTGGGTCCAGGGTGACAGACAGGAGGGGAGGAGGGGGAGAGTTCACATAACAGGTTGATTGACAAAAAACAGCAGATAGGGATAGTGGGGTACATAGAACAAACCATTTACATTAAACAATTATAACTTTGACAGCGACCCACTGCCACAGTTTGGGTTGGAAGAGACCTTGAAGATCATGTAGTTCCCAATTCTGGATATGGGCAGGGACAACTCCCACTAGATTGGTTCGCTCAAAGTCCCACTTAACCTGGCCCTGAACAGTTCCAGGAATGGGCAGCCACAACTTCGCTGGGAAACCTTTTTTCAGTGCCTCATCACCCTCACAGTAAAGAATTTCTGCCTAATATTTTATCTAAATATACTCTGATTCAGTTTCAACCCATTCCACCTCATTCTGTCACTATATATCCTTGTAAAAATTTCCTTTCCATCCTTCTTGTGTGTACCCTTCTCTTATATATTGCTCTAAGCTGCCCCAAGGTCTCCCCCAGGCCTTCTCTTCTCCAGGCTGAACAATCACAGCTGACTCAGCCTCTCCCTGTAGGCTCCAGCCTCTGACCATCTTTGTGGCCCTCCTCTGGAGTCCCTGTGTTTTGCTGAACCGGAACAAAAAGATTCTAGACATTATGCTTTGATGGCAGTAAATGGTTTTTAAGAATAACAACATTGAAAGTGTACTTTTCTATCCTCAGAAGACACACTGTAGAAAGAAGCCTGTTGGAAAACATTACTACCCCATGTAGTAATAAGATAGTTACTGGGGTTTCTCTGGTTAGGTTGTTTTGGTTTGGATTTGTGTGTGTTTTGATTTGGTTTCATTTTTAACATCTTGTAGTGGTGAATGTGAACCAGGAAAGCATCATTCATCAAATCAATTTCTTCTTTTTACTTTGCTCTAGACTTGAATGCTTTACTCCCTTTCAAAGGTGCCTCTCTCCTATGTTTCAATTGATTTTGCTACAAAACAGATCTTCAAATCTCTCTCCAAAGATCTTTGCATTTATATCTCTGTGTTTTGTTTCTGTCAGAGTAGCATTGTTGTTTCATATAAGAATTTAATTTTCCCCTTGTGGCTCTCTTTTTCTTCTTTCTCATGTCTTCTCTTTTTCTTGAATTTATTTTTGAGTGCATCAAATATATATTTAAAAAAGGAAAGGCTTAGCAATATATTTCTGTAGATTAATCAAAATGCTTCTTTCTTGAAATGGCTTGTTTTTCCTTTGAATAGGCTATGAGGAGTGCTTGGAGAAAAACATGCTACTGTGGCTGGCTGGAGAGAAACAATTACCTAATCAGAGAGCTGTGTATAGATACTTTAAATTTGGAAAGCAAGACTGTGTTTTTACCTGGCCTGAGAGAAGGCTGCAGAAGGTTGTTTTGTAGCAGTCTGTATAAGCAGGACAACACTATGAAGTTCTAAGCAAGTGCTGGTACTGTTCTTCTGCACTGTACTCTTCTGTCAGAAGGGAGGGACAAACTTTCAGTTGACATTCTTACAAAGGAGGGGAAGTGAAAACAACTGTGTTTTTTCAAAAATTATCTACGGATAATCATAGTAACAACATTTTGATGCATCTTTGGAACTGAAAATTGAAATAGGAGGAGCACTGAGAGATAGAAGAAAAGGAGCCTCACTGCCAGGAAGCCTGCAGTCATGTCATTGGAACACTTGAGGGACTGAAGAGAGACAAAAGCAGTGGCTCCTTGTAGTGCACCAGATTTTAGACACTGAAGTATTTTTCCTCAGATTTACTAGAAAAACAAGGGGAGAGTGTCAAGAAAAGAGAAAACCTTAACTGCTGCCTTATTTTCTCTCCTGTACTATTACAGCCTTCTCCAAAGAAAAAAAAATTAGCATATGGGTTATTTTATGGAAGCTTATATACACAGCTGTGCATAACTCACACAAAAGTGTGGCAGATTGTATTTGCTATCAAACCAGCCTGCAATCAAATTTTCAGAGGGATTGCCTAAAATTGTTCAGGCAGAGAGCGTGAATATTTTACCACGTCCCATCCATTGGGAGTATATTTTTAATATGCCTTTCCTAGGGGTTTATATTTCCAAGAAAGCCTTATTTATTTATCTCGATTCTTTTGAAATGTTTGTATTATACATAAGCATTTCTTCCACAAAAAGTGCCATCAGCAGTAGTGACAGTGTGTTGAGTGTATGTTGAAAGAAAAGCAAAACAACAGAACCTTGAAGTGCCATTACAGTTAAAAGCACCAGATTATTCAATGTAAAGTAGCCTAAAAATTCTTCTAGATTTCTACACATATCTTATTAAGGAGTCACATCTTTTGCAGTATATCTCTTCACAGCAAAGTGTTTCCATAATTTGGCTTAATTGGAAAAGACTATTGATTTACTTGAAGCTGAACAGAGAGTAATAGCCTGATTTCAGTTAGGTACTAATAAATTTTTTTTTTCTTTTTTTTTCTTTTTTTTTTCTTTTTTTTTTCTTTTTTTTTTCTTTTTTTATTTTTTCTTTTT
>VWYP01008626.1:973-21226 GCA_013400435.1 Pycnonotus jocosus | reverse complement strand
TTTTTTTTTTTTCTTTTTTTAATCAAAGTCAAAGAAAATTGTAGCTCATTATTCAACACGCACTGTACCTGTAGCTATGGTAAAACACACTTAGGTCTTAAACTTCCTGTTAGTAGAGCAAAATATGACATCTCCCACTTTTGAGATGATACAGTGAATTTTTTTCTTAAAATTATATGCCAAGGACCTATGTTCATTCAGACAGATTTATCAGCCCTTCATGCAGACAGGTCTGCTGGATCAGAAATATAGAACAGGGAATTATCCTTTATGAGTGGCCTAACTTGGTCTTCATTGTTTAATAAACTCCTATTTAAACAATCAGAAATTTTTATTTACACAATGCCTACCATTTTTCACTTGAATTTGTGGAGAAATTCACTGCACCATGCAGGCCAATTGTTGAGCATATCCAAGCTCCATCTAGCTCATCATCTTTGTGGGCAAGGTGCAACAGAAGGTGGGTCTTGGGGACTCATATTGTGGCACCTGTCTCATTTACTGTTTGTGTAAGAACTTAAGTACAGTTCTTTAAAAGTTATAAGGCCTCTTAAATGAGATGCTTAAGATTGCAATCTCTGCTTCAGTTACTTTAGGCCAACTATTTAACTGCATAATTAGACTTTTGAGTTGTCCATTATCAGAGTCTAGTGAGCAGAAAATAGACCAAAAATATCCTCCTGGAAGACTATGTCATGTAGTTGTGACTTACACCATCAACTGGAAAGTCTGATGAAGAACCTAATTTCAGGCTGAAACCAAGAAGCACGAGGTGGTGCAAACCAAGTAAATCTTTTGTTGGTGCTGGGAGGCATCTCTACTCTTGCTTTGGGGTAAGTCTTGCAGTCACCTTCTATGCTTTTATTCTCACAGCTTCTAATCCAATGCTTTCACTGAATATTTTTCAAAAATGGTCAGGGCTTCAATAAGTCTTGAATTTAGTAATCACAAAATGTCTCTCCACACCACACCCTTAAGTCATTAAAGTCAAGGATAGTTTTTCTCTACTTCAGAAAATTTGACAATAACTTGTGACAGGATGAGATTCACTGATTCAGCCAAGCTGAGTCCAGAATTCAAACTGTATTTTGCTTAACGATACATCATCTACAGGCTTTAGTTTCCTCTTGTGATTAGTTTTACTGCAGCAATATTTATACTCTGGCATACAGACTGCCTTAGAGGATTCTTGCCATCTGTTGGCTTATTCACATGTGGAACTCTGCTTTGAATTGCATTTCATAATATTATAGTATCCAAATGTGTATATTCTAAGCCTATAACTGAAGTTGGTTATATGAAGCATGCATTTTTTCATATATTAAAAAAATAGATTTTATTTATGTGTATATATACATATATGCACACAGATTTCATTTATGTATATGTGTATATAATACATATGTTTGTATATATACATGCATAAATGAAATCGATTTTACATATAAATGCATTGTATTTATTAAGAGTTTAATTGCTTTTTTCCTATTAAAAATTATTTCATCCTGAGAGTAGTTGTCACTTAATGGAAGGATTAAGACTCTGACCCTGAATGTCTTCTGATGAGGGCTTCAAGTTATGCTATAATTGGCTATGAATATTATTTTTTAAAAGATAATTAGTCATTACTACATTGAAAATTGTATGGTCAGTGTAAGTATGAATACATTCCTTTGGTGTGAATTCACTGTGCTTCCCAATAAATACAAATCTTGCTGTGTGAGTTTCTGGCTTTACCTACGAACTCTGTACTCACATCATTCCTTTCAATTTGTGGAAACCTCGACAATCTGGGGTTTCTAATTTTCTGGGGTGCAGCACTCCTGAAAGAGTTTGTTGCTGACATAATGTTTTTCCACTGTAACATTAATGGGAAAAGTCAATGTTTTTTGTGTTTTTTGTAGTAGTTATTAGCCTAAAAGCATCCTTCACATCCCTGGACTTTGATCTGGGACTGAATACACGTTTTTCTTCATTTCCTCAACTTCAGCTTTGCAAGACAGGTGTTCACTAGATGGGACCTGCCCTTCTCTGTGCAGTATCACAAAACAGGACACAAACTGTGCATCTCTACCCTCCAAAAAAACAAAATCCAGACCATAGTTTTTAAAACTCATCCCATGTTTTATTCAGGTAAATGTCTATACTTAAAATCACATCCATTTACACAACTTCGTACTGAAAAGAAAAAAATCTTTCATAAGTGTGCAGACATGACAATAGAAACCAAAGAAACGTCTTTAGACACAAAAAAAAAAAAAATCAGATATTCTTGCTATCCTGCTTCAATCATCCTGTTAATTCTAAAAACAACCTAAAATTCAGATTGAGATCTTTATTACTATTTAGCACTATATCTGTTAGAATTTATGAAAGAAAATGTGTTGCTTGGAAGGAATCTTTAAAGGTATTCCTCTTTGAACTTAGATAAACTATATGTAGAAGAAAACCAGTCTGCTATATAAGACTAAATTTAAAAAATCTCTAGCCCCAAGAAAAATGAGACTCAAAGAATAAGAACATCATATTTGAAACAGAAATCAAATTAAATTCACAAAATTCAAAGGGGGAGGGGGAGCAAAAATACACCTTTTGTCTCTGTCAAACAAATACTTGCATAACTGAGCTCAAAGTCCATCACCTATTGTGCAATACAGAGGACTCCAAGAGATTTAATTATATATAGACAATTAAAAAGTTTAAAAAATCATAGTGGTCATGAATTGCCCCTTGCAAATAGCTTTTAATCAGTGTGTGAACAAATGTAATATTTCTAGCTAAAGTCTTGCATATCCATGAAGAAAAGAAAGATTAATGACATAATTACTCTCAAGTGCATGCAATTTGGGGTAGGTGATAGCTGAACAGTGAAGGTGTTTTTGGGTAAAGAATAGCTATGCAAATCACCCTACTGGTCTCTTTCTGTTTACTGTTCTCCTTTTCTCACAATTCTCTCTAATTATTTGATTCCCTTAAATAGCATGAGGTAATTTCTGTAATGAATAAAGAAAAAGGTAGTATGTGAGAGTGTATTGCATATGTGTCAAAAAAATGCTTGTTAAAATAATTTTTAGTCTTGAGCACCAGATAAATTCTCTTGCTGACTATAATAATACAGATTTTCCTCTGTATGTGAAGGAGGTTGAGAGGGAGCATCATTAAAATTGCCTTTTTTATCACCTAAATTTTTTGAAGCTTTGTATTCTCCATTCAGTGTTTGTCTTGGGTACTGAGATCTGTGCTGCAGTGCTGCTAAACATCTTTAAGACAGTGAGATTTGAACAGAGAAGTGGTGTTGTAACATAGTGCCCTGTCTTTCACAAGGGGAATACTATAAGAACTTGGTAAAGATGAAGCAATAATTTCCCCAGCATGTTCTCCCAACCTCTGGAAATTAATAGCTTTGAGATTTCCAGATTAAAAAATGACAGTTGATATTTCTCCTGGAAAATCATGTAGCACCATCCTCCCTAGGCCCTAGACCTTTAAATTTATCACTCCTAGTGTTTTTGATTCACTGTTTTTCTTTCACATAACTATAGGTTGATATTCTGGAGATAATTTACTCAATAATCTATACCATAGAGTCCTTATAGACAAAACTGCACCATTTTCTCCTTCCCCTAGTGTGTAATGGTACTGTCCCAGCGCATGCTGTGTTCTCACACACCATTTCTTTTTTCATGCCACATCCTCAGCCTGTACTCTCAACACTGCTTTATCATTTCTGATACTTGAACCCCAAAGGCTGGGAGAGGATAGAAAAGAATTGTCTAAAAATTAATAGTTATCTTGGAGCCTATCGAGTACTGACTGTATACTTGGATGATCCCATTCCAAATGGGTTTATCAGTCCACTTGAATGATTTCTAATCCTGAGCTGTGAATGTGTGTTACTCTGCATTACTCGTTTGGAGGACCACAGCTCATTTCCTGAACAGACTTCCTTTATCTCTATAGGTATATCTTCCAGATTTAATAGTCCCTGAAGATTTTCTTCTACAAATTAACCTAGTGCATCTGCCAAATGCCAGCTGGAGATGTAAGAAAAAAATAGTAAAAAAAAAGAAAAGTTTATTAAAACTGTGGTTAGACATGCTAAGAGTGAGTTAACAAGTGAAAAGTAAATTGCTGAGTGGAGAGAGAGAGATAGAAATCCATAGAAACCATGCCTTACCTTCTGTTAACATCAGAAACTTTGAAATTACACTCTCAGAGTTTTATATTTATCAAGATTTTTTTATAATCTGGATTTTTTTATTTCAGATTTGTTTATTGTTAGGATTACTTTGTTTTTCTTCCTATATCTCTTTCAGTTGAAGAAGTAGAATTCAGTAACACAACCTGTTCTCAAACCAACCCCTCAGTGGAACACTGCATAGTAAGACTGAACTATTTAAATTCTCACTTCTATTTAAAAATTATTGCAGAGACAGTTTAACTACAATTCTTTTTATTCTTCACTGTAATTTATTATAGATCAATTTTGTATATATGTAAGATGATTTTTTAACCCAAAAGGAGGACATTATATGAACAGGCATTATTACAAAATGATGCAGCAAAATATTTGGCATAAGCTCAAAAATCTGTTACAATTGAAAGGAAGTTAGTTCTGCACCATGATACAAATCCTTTACAACTGAGTGGGCAGCTGTTTTTGGCTAATTCATCAATACTTCCTGTTGAGAAAACTACATCTTTTCAATCTGGACAATTTTACATTATGAGTAAGTGGGCTTTGCAGCAGCTGAGAGATGAGCAGGATTGCCATGACTTTCCTCCTTGCACAACAACACAATGAATAATCGGTAAGTGACATGACTGGCAAATCTCAGCACTGAAATTTTGGTCACTAGGGAGTGCACTGAGACAGGTCATTTAGGCTACATAGTAGAACCACAGATTTCAAAAATCAAGAAGAATAGTTATTGCAGGCATCCAGTTTAGAAAGATTGTACATTCTGAGGAGAACCAGAGATTGTAACACACATAATCGTCCATGATATTTATAAAAAAGAGAAAATGTAACAGTAGCTGACAAGCATATCACGTCTTAGAATGTGTACATACTCCTATTTTTATCTTTAAACAATATTCAATACGTGCCCTATGTCTCATTCTTTCATGCTTCATTTTGCCATGATGAGGACCAACTTTGCATTTCAAGTAGATGAGAAAACAGATTTTCCCTTTAAAGGCAAAAATAAGCAGTTTGTGATCATCACATGACCTGTGAGAACTTTAAGCATTCCACGACAAAAGATTTGCCATCACTGTTGAGATTATTCAGTCAGCAAAATATAAGACTATTCCCCACCTCAAATGAAGACTTATTACAAATTTCTACCAAACAGAAATTGCAATATGAACACTTTTTTCCTTGGTATGTAGCATTGAATATTGAAATATACAGAAAAATGTCTTTTCAGAGAATTTAGATTTAATAGAGTTATCCCCAAGTCAGTTTGTGCATATTGTTATTGTAAAGGCAAGTGAACATGCTTTGTTTTAATTTCGGTTGCATTTGCTGAGAGTTTGACAGACATTATTTGGTTTAGTATGTACTGTAGGTTTGTGCACGCATATAAGTACATTTACTAGTGTGGAAGAAGACTGGTAATGATTATAAGTCTGATGATATATTTTTATTTTAATTTTCTAAGTTTCATGGATCATATATGACTTTTTTAAAACAAAGCACAAGAAATTTGTGGTTTAGATTTGTTGGATTTTTCTTCCATAATTTAGGTTTTATAGATGTCATAATGCTGCTAGACATTGTGTGTTTCTTCTAAACCTCCTTGGTTTAGAAGAAGGAATTTGGAATCAAGAGATGAACAAAGACAACATACTACAAGATTTCTGATGCCCCTGAAGCTGTGGGTAGTAGTAGTCTGTACAGTGATGTCGTGTTTGCATTTGTTTGTTTATTTTCATTTTTCTTTTCCGATATACTAATTTTCTCATTGCTTGATAGCTACCCTCATATGAAAGAAATTACCATAATGGTTTCTGCCCTGTGGCCTGCTAGCCCAAAGCATATGGTGTAAGACAAAATGCACTATTTCATTATAAATTCAGGTTTGAATCAGAAATTATGTTTACTTTAAAGTCACTGAAAGATTTCCTCTTTGGAATTGCTGAGTTTTAGCTTATGGCTTGAATACTTTCAGTTGGTATCCATCTCTGGATGATTTTTTTTCAGTGACCTTGGATTAGTGGATATTATACATGAAAGCCACAATTTGAAAGGACTACTAAGCATCTTTTGTACTTCAAATTAAATTAACAGCTCAACATCTTCATAAAGATACATGAGACTGTTCAAATTTAATGAACTTTTATTTTTATTAAGGTGCACACATGGGAGGGTTATGTGGTCATGTGAATTCAAACATGCAGTTTGCTAATTGCACAATATTAATCTTATTTTATGAAATAGTGATCCTATTATTTCTCTTTATTGTTCACTGTCATTTTGGTATTTGTAAGGTGGTCATTTTGTCAACATTACTAGGTTTTGATCATTTTTTTTCAGTATAAAAATTGGCATGTAGAACCAAGGAGAAGTTAACAATCCCAAGTATTTTAAACTGCATTTAAGATTTATTTAGATGAAATTCAACCTAAACATCCTTTGTGCCAATATTGAAATAGCAGATTTAAAAAATAAGCTAAAAAGAACTGAGCTACAATTTACTGCTTGAGGTACATTCATGCATACTGCCTTAGTCAACTTTTTAATATAAATGGAGAAATACTTTTAAAACTGCTTCATAAATAAAACTTAGAATAAGGCTTTTAATGTACCTATCTCCCTAGAGGCAACCTTTTCATTCTGCATAGAATTTTATTTCAGTACTGCATCAGTTTGAGGTCTGCTTAAGTGTCAGTTTACTCAGGTTGTCTTTATGAAAATGAATAATAATGTCTAAGTAAAGAGAAAAAAGGTTGCAAATGCCTCACCCAAAGGCTTTTTCTTCTTACATTGCCAGTCAGCTTTGGGGAAGTATAGCTGCTTTCTGTAAGTGATATAAATTACAATATACTTTGCAAAAATTACTTTGCTATTCATAGCAAAATAATGCAAACTGTTTCATATTGCTGAGTGGATTTTTTTTTCATTTTATTTTTTTTAAATTTTTGAGGTTTTGTTTTTTGGGGGTTTTTTGGGGTTTTTTTCTAATAAATTATATATGTGCAACAAGTAGAGCCTTGAGAAAGTAGATTGCAATTCTGTTCCATGCCCAGGGACTTCCACTAAGACACAAAATGTGTGGGGTGGTTGAATTATCATGATGATAACTACAATGTGCTGGGTGGTTGATAATCATAACTAAAACATGAACAGTAAAAAATCAAGTATAATTTTGTTTGTATGAACACTTCTGAATCAAAGCAAATGTTTCTCAGAAGCAGACATACAAAACATCTCAAAATGATTTGTATTAACCCAGGAGGTAAAATTTATCTTGGAGAAAGAAATTATTGTCATCCCCACAGAATCCTAATATGGCATAAAAATAATGAAAATGTAAGATTGGACCCATAACAAGTCTAGATAGATGTAGAGATTTAAGTATGGCTTAAATAACTAGTGAATACTCAAATTTTTGTTAAAAAACAACGAAAACTATGCTCTCTAAAGTTAGCACAGGATATTGAAATACTGTTAAAGGGGAATTCAAAGTGGATTCTTCTTATAGACACTTCCATATTAAGGCATGTTTGTCATGATGCTTCATACTGTATAAATGAGCCTCTACTAACTTGTATCACCAGAAAATGTAAATGGCATCTGACTTATTTGTATGAATCAGTGTTATTTACTTGGAAGACCACCTTAACATGGCTTTATTTTTTCTTTCTGATAACAATAGTAATGTGACATGAATGTACAGGTATTTCCTATTTGTCACGGATTATACATTGCAATTTCAAGACTGTTAAATATCCTTTTTGACCACTGTCAGGATTTACAGTGACCTTAATTTATATGACTTGGAGTTGTGATTATCCTTTTTGGTTTTCTGGGTTTTTTTCCCAGATACTCAGAGTCCGTTCCCCTTTGCCTGTCTGCAGTTGGGTAGAACACAGCACTGTAGTTTTACTTTTGATTTCTTAGAATTTTCAGTTACTGTTTTTATTGTTTTCTCTTGGTATGTAGTTTCTTTCTTTATGGAATCAGAACTGTCAGCATTTACTGAAGACTGGTTATCCAGGACTCATTTTCACCTAAGACATTCTACAACATCTAGATGCATTCCTTCTATCTGAAGTATCTTTCCTATGAGTAAAAGCACATACATCCTTCAAAGAAAATGTATGTTATAGCTTCAGGCATGAAAAAACTAATTTTATACCAACTAAAACTGTAAGAAACTTGGTTGATAATGTGGTTCAAAGTCCTGCCCAAAAAAAGGACAATTTTTAACTCAGATCTGACTTTGGTTGATCAGGTTATTGAAGGCTTTGTGTGGTGGAGGTCTGAATGTACCCAAGGATGGAGTTTTTACAGCCTCTGTGGGCAAGCTCAAACCTCCTGCCAAGCTTTCCTCTGTATCTTCTGTATCTTTTTATGACCCATCAGATTGCTGAAGACAGCAATTCGAAACTCCTTTAGCCCTCTCTTAAACCTGAATAAATCCAGTTCCCATTTTCTCTCAATACATAATGCTTCAGACCTCTTCTTATCCTGGAGACCCTCTCTTGGCCTTCCAACAACTTTCCCGTACCAGACAGGCCAAAATGGAAAGAATAACACATCTTTACTCAGCTCTAAATACTTTTCTATTGCTAATCATCACAAAACAGCATATAGAACTGTACTAAAAAAGCAAACATCTCATATTACCTCTTTTGAATTTTCAGAATACCCATCTGTACCAATTTTGTTCATTGTCTAGCTGCTAAATAAATACACTCTTTGCTCATGCTCACCACCAGCTTATTAGTAAGGAAAAATTAACCACTATGCTCTAAAACAATTTACTCAATGTTTCATGACCTTTGCATCCATGTCACCAAAAATCTTGTCTAACTTGCCTGAGAAGAAACCTTTGCAGCAATAAAATCTCCATTGGAAACCAAATAATTGGACAATAAATAAAAATAAAAATATCATGGCCTCTTTTCTAGGCAAAAAGTCCTCACCTCTGCCCTGAACGCCCCTCATATTTTGTTTATACTTCACTGACACTATTTTTAATACCTCTTTGTAGGTGTGTGACTGTTCATGTATTTCAGATCTTCTATTGCAGATTCTCTGGATGCTCACACTGACAGTGGTTGCAATCACTCAGCTTTTCCACAGAATTTTTTTCACCAGAGGACTGGGAAGGTTTTATTTGTTTGTTTGAAATGAAAGCTGTGAGTGATGGAATATAAAATGGTGGCCACAGAAAAAAAGAAAAGCATTTTAGTTTGATATCAGTCATAAGATAATCTATTAAACTTTATGCAGGTCAATTAATATCCCTAAATAAAATTATTGCATATACATTTAAATTACCTTTGTTCTTTTTAATGGTAGAAACATAAAATACTGTAAAAGTATGAAGAACAAAGCTAATTGGAAGATATGTTATAACTGACTGAGTCCTAATATTTCACAGCAGGTGTAATATTCTCATCAACTACTTAGAAGTCTGATCATTAAATTTCTTTTTACCAGCCTTCTTGTGTATGGCAGGCTCCACACACAAAATCAACTTTAATTTGTTACTGAACAGTCCCTGAACATGAGCACAAGGGATAAATCATCATTTTCACAAAAATTTTTGAGCTAACTTTTAAAACATGGTAATGTCCACACATATTCTTCTGTTTTATGTTAGCTGGTTTAAGAGAAAATATTTTTTTCTACATTGCATCTATAAATCTCAAGTATTAATGATCCTTGAGGTCTTGTGAGATGAGTGAGAGTATTTTTTCCATCAGGTTCAAGAAAGTTGCTATTTTCCCTCTGGAACAGAAACTTTGCAGGATTCTCTTCAGTTTTACTGTATGCTGTGTACTTTCTTCATGCCCATGCATGGCACAGCTCATTCCTTCAGCACCAAGAGTGAGGCAAGGCTTTTTGCTGTTATTTGGAGCTTGGCACCATATTTATAAGGTTATAATGAGATGCATTGCTTGAGATGTAGTTGGATTTATTTTTGGGAAAGTGGTAAATATCCCCACAGAAATGGAAGTAAAGCATTTGCTGCACATTTACACACCACCGCTGTCACTGAACATGAGACCTAATGTCCCTCTCTAAACAGATGAGACACATGTTGTGTTCATATCATGTTCCAACACCTTTTCCCTTCTATATGTTCCCAAAATCTTTTATCTTTGAACTTCAGAAAAGTTATTTTCTTTGTTCAAACTTTACTAAAAAGCTAAAGCTGTTATTTTATTGATTCCGACTTATAGTACTCTCCCTCTTTCTTCACACAAGCTCCTCTAATTTCTGAGAGTTGTTAGTTGTGAATCTAATGGGTTCTGAAAATCACCAACATGAATGAATGAAACGTAATGTATCTTTTCTGTGGGCAATGGAAGGTGAAATTTTGCTTGATTACTTTCTACTTTCACTTCCCTATCCAAGTCAGGCTAAACTGCTAGGGAGGTTAGAAGCCTTTCCTTACCTAGGCAGCCAAATACCTCTTGCACTTATGCATCAGGCATGTATAGTTCTTCAGTATTTAAGGAACTTCAGTCACAGAATGACTGTTAATACAAAACTTAACTAAGCAAAAAGCAATTATCTCTGCAAGATCAGAGTGGTTTTGGGCTTAGTTTGATTTAATTTTCCATGTAGCCTGGTAAAATATAAGATTGAGTTACCTTGCTCCACAGACTTCTTCTGTGAAAGGCCCTTTTTCACAGAGATACACCTTAAAACCTGGGGGGTTTTGAATGAAAAAAATGCCATTTTAATATTTAGATTTCAGATTTTTTCATCAGTGTCAGATTATTTTTTCTTTTCAGGTGTTCTGAGAAAAGAGCTAATAAAAGCTCTTCATGAACCATTGCATGCTTTTTTTTATAAGCTTACCATCCTTATTTTAGGCTGTACATTTCTGTACCTCTAAATGCAATGCATATTCTCTTCCTCCCAAGCTCTACCTGATTTATTTTTGCTTACATGAAAATAAGGGCACCCTACATATAAAATCCAGTTTTCAGAGTACAGGACACTGAAGGAGGAAAATATGCTATAACCATTAAAACAATAAAGTAAAGGAATCTTTTTCTTTCTGTTAGCTGAAAAATCTCCACTTTAGTAATGTAAATTTAAAAATTATGATTGCAATTACCATTTTTCTTCCACCCCAAGGAAAAAAAACCTCAAAAATTATCTGTAAAAATTTTTATCAAATGAAATTAGAATCTATTATTTGCTTCATACTGAGAGGGAATTCCATACTTCTCTTAGCTTTAGTCTGCATTGTACACTCACTTCTTAAATTTTCCAGTTCAGAATAATCCTAAAGAATGTTACAGTTGTGGAGAATGTAGTGTATAAATTCGTGTATAAAATATATGTGATATGATTAAGTCTATGATCCAAACCCCGAAGCCCCGAGCAGGGGCTTTTTCCATTTTTCTCTCTCTTTCCCATAACTCGGCCCTCGTTTCAGAAACCCCATTTGTAAAATAAAGAATGAAGCCAGGGTGGAGATGAACAGTGCTCAGGCCTGAATGGGAGCACTCTTATTTACAAGAGAAAGGATGTCAAGGGCGGAGATGGGTGTCAGCGTCCAAACAGGATACCCACATTCCAAGATGATGGATATGTGATATCAATCTAAAGGACTATCATGGATTGATATCATCTCCTGCCTCGACGATATTGCCAAAAAGAACCATTCAGCCCAGCTCAGGAAATCCATTCTACTCCAAGGACCTGGCCCAAGAAAACGATTTACTCCTTTCAGGACACTGTTCAAATCCAATTCACAACGCAGAAATCTCATCAAAATACACATTAGACTCTGGACTTAGCCCTCGGGGCACAGAAACCCCTTAAAAACCCCAGGTTTTCGAGGCTTGGGTGTGGAGGATTGGTGAGACGGCAGAGTTGCTGCCCCTCTCTATCCCCACCCGCAGCTGGCTGTGTCATTCCTATTATTGTGGCTTTTTCCGTAAATTGCTTTTTTTAATAAATTTATCATTTTTATTAACTGGATTCTTATTCATTTATAACACAGTTGCAAAAAAAACCCAAGAAAGATGGATTCAGAAACTTTAGTTTTGTGATGAAATGCAGCAAGCACTCTTTAATGTTGCCTTCATCCAAAACAAAATATTTTACTAGTTTTTTTTGTATATCTTGAAAAATTCATTTAAATTCTCTTATTTTCATGGGATATTTTAGATTTCAGAGAAATACATCCATTTCAGAAAACAAATAAAATCAGAAAATTATATGGGAAATTATTACTCACATCTAATGGGCAATTAGGTTCAAAAATGTCTTGCAACAGAATAGAGCTCTAAATGAAAAAAAAATTAACTTATGCTATTCCTATTTTAAAAGTCAAGAAGTTTGCAGGGAACTACTGTTGTTCAGGCTTGCATCAGTCTCTGGAAAGATTATGGAGCAAGTTCTCCTAGAAGCTACTCCCTAGATCAGGAATTATATGGGAATTGACTGGCTCTGTGGATAACTGTATGTGTTTACCTTGAGTCTAGAAAAATTTTTGTAAAAGCTCTCCAGTAGCACTATGGAAATCAAATTGGTGAGACAAGAATAGGCTGAGTGGATTACAAGGCGGAAAAAAAATTCTTTATCCATTAAGCTTGATAGGCTATTGGAAAACACTTTGAAATCTAACTGATGTCAAGTTACACTTGACATTCCACTTCAAATCATCATCATCAATAAAAGGACACCACCATAAGGACAGTGGTTCTTAGTGAAAGGACAGGTTTCCATTCAGAGGGATTCCAAAACAATGAAGGAATGAGTCACTGGAAACCAAGTAATTTTGACAGAAACGAATGTGAAACCCTGTGCTCAGAAAGGAAGGGTCCTACACATCAGTGTGGGCTGGGAACTGCCCAGCCTTGCAGACAGCCTTCTTTGTGTAGGAGATGGTTGACTTTCACAGAAAGTTTTCACCAGGTTAGCTTAGTCATCTATGAGCAGTATAGGTAGGGTGGAGAGAAGACTAAATATTGAAGAAGAGCAGAGAAAGCATAACCTAGGGCAAGTGGATAATCTGGGTGTTTAGTTTAAAATAGGTGGAAAGAACCAGTTATACAAGTATCACCCAGAGCAAGCGAGAATGTATGGTCTGGATGGATTTCACCTTGCCTGTTGGGAGGTGTCTGGAATGTGATTTCCATACAAGTCACTTGTCTCAGTTAACATTGTGATCAATGGAGGTTTAGTCAATACAGCTGGGGGGGATCATGAAAACTGATTCCACAGGAAATGGAGGAAACCTGTGCAAACCATAACATTTTACAGTTTCTGTATAATTATTATGTAATTGATCTCTCTTGCCTTTTCCACACTTTCCTCTGATCATGCAGTGCTTCTTACCATTTATAGCGGAACTGTTTCTGTGAGTGCTTAAAGTAAAGAAATTATTTCTCCTTAAAGATAGAAATATATCTTTATAATAAATATATCCTTTAAAAGAATTTCCACTGACAGTGCTTTAATAATAATAACACAATAAATCAAGATTATTCCCCTGACTCATATAGTGAGAATAGCAATTGTCTGTAGTTTAGCTGTAAGAGAATGAGCCATCTTTAGATGTCTGCAGTGCTGGCACTTCTCTTTTCAAGAGATCAGATGCATAACTGTCAAGGCCCCATTAGCCAATGTTCATAGATTAGCATGGCCAATGCTGATACTTAGAAAGTCACAATTTCATGCTAAATTTCATAACTACTAAAGAGCAACACAGTTATCTTCTTGTGGAGGACTGAGAAATTTGTCTCATTGTTCCTGGAAAACCCAGCACTCTTACATCTGAGAATATGAAGAAACTATGAAATTACTAGACTGGAGATAAATAGTCTCATAAATAGGAATAATTACTTAATAAAGGTGGAGAACAATATCATCTGTAACAGATTATTTGACATATTTAGTTCAGAATATTAGTTTTAATTAAAATGCAGACATTACTTAAACACAGGGGTTTTATGATTTGCGCACATAATTTTTCAAAAATAATCCTCTGCTTCTGAAAGTAACAGGAACTATGGTAAATCTCATAATCATTACTGTCTTATTGTCTTGAAGTAGGAATTACTGAATTAAACTCTATGACCTCCCTTACAAAGGTAATCTGTCTACCTGATTTTATGGCTGTATTTTCCAGATAAAAAAGGTCAACATACCAGGTGAAATATCTTTAATTTTTTCTCCCTCTGCCAATTAACGTTCTCTGCATATTTTTTCCTACAGTTGCTTATTACTCCAGGCTCAACCAACAAAAGTAAACTGATCTCTTGGAATGTCTTTCTTGACAGAGACTTACTAAGTGAAAGATCCGCAACGCAGTTCATATAAACCAAAATGAGTTAGGAGCGGAGGTTAGGGGACTGATAACCTCAATTAGGATGTCATGAAGAGGTGAAGACAAAATGGTTCTCTGCCATTTTAATCTCCAAATTTGAGTCATAGAGAGTTAGGAATGGGGATGTCCTGAGCTGGCTCCTTTGCAGCTTTGTGACAAGCCTGTAGCATCATCCATCTTGCTGCAGCAGAGGACCTGATGTACAAGATCCTTCACATAATGTATTTATAACAGATATGTTATTGTTTGAAGCAAGTGTTAGGGTCAGTATAATCTTGTTTCACTTAAATAACAAGTTAGTTCTAAGGTTATTGTGTGCAAGCTGTTTTTAACAGTGAACTGAATTATACAATATTTACAGGGACTGAAGGGGAAAGTAATTTCCTTTTAAACTCCTGTTCATTTCCTGTGCAAGTAACAACACAAAATTAAAACCTGACAGTGTGTACCACAGAAATAAAGGAGGATGTACAGGTTTGAAGTTATGACTGATCACATTAAAATCTGATTAGCTATTCATGGGGTAAACTAGGTATGCTTTTTTCCTGCTTTTAGTTTTCACCACATCAGCAATGGCATCATCAGTATATTCACTGAATGTATGACAGACGAGTTAAAACAGCAGAAGTTTGCCTTTTTTATTATTTTACAGAGTTATTGCTGATTTTAACTTTTAGTTGTTCATTTTTGGGCTCTGGATCATGAAGTTTTAAATGAAAATTATAAGGATTGTAATTAAGAACTAGTAGAATCAAAGAAAATAAAAATATGAATGTTTTCTCCTACTAAAGACATGCTTGAAATATTATGGAGACAGCTGGAAAATTTATCAGCCTCTTTGAGGTACTGATGATAGAAGTGATAATATACAATACAAAGTCAATTACTTGCTTATACAATTCTGAATGTCCCAAAACCATAATCAGAATCCCATTTAGCCAGTTAGCACCCTCTTGTCCAATAGTTTTATATTTGTCTTTGAGTGATCACTGAACAAACAAATGCACATTTTTGCATCTGTTCCTAAATTAACTGTTCTGATGTGAAAATGCTAGCTCAAAAGGAAAGCTATGTCTAAAGCCAATAGACAGCAGAGTGAGAAGTAGCATTTTGCATGCCTAAATGAAAATTTACACTTCTGCTAACTTCAATGTATTGCTTCTTAATAGTCTAAGTGTCAAACACTAGATTCCCTGGGCATAACA
Source organism: Pycnonotus jocosus (assembly GCA_013400435.1). Taxonomy (NCBI): domain Eukaryota; kingdom Metazoa; phylum Chordata; class Aves; order Passeriformes; family Pycnonotidae; genus Pycnonotus; species Pycnonotus jocosus. The sequence continues at coordinate 5,487 of VWYP01008626.1, read as the reverse complement.
ACTCTCCAAGCATAATATTCAAGTTTATTCATCTTTGATTCAACAGTTTATCAATTCTTATTGCAGAGTGTATTTGTCTATCTCTAGTTTAGCACAATATATTAGATGCCAGATGCACCAAAGCTGCTCTCTCACTCCCCTGTGCAGCTGGAATGGGAATGAAAATACAAGGAAGAATTCATGGGTTGAGACAAAGACAGAAAGAGATCACTCAAAAAATACCATCTCAGGCAAACCAGACCAAAATTAGCTACTAACTGAATTTATAAGTAACAAAATCAGAGCAGGATAATGAGAAATAAAATAAGGCCTTAAAAAAAACTTCTCCATGTCTCCCTCCCTCCCTCCCGTATCTCCTCCTCCCCCTGCAGCACAAGATGGGGAATGGGGGTTATGGTCAGTTCATCACATGTTTCTGCTGCTGCTTAGGGAGAGGAGTCCTTCTTCTGCTCCATTGTGGGCACCTGGAACAAGTAGAATGTGTGGAAGCTGACAAAAAAGCTTTATTAACAGAAAAGGATTTCCAACATAGCACAGAAGTCTTAAATATGCTCAGAACATTTCAACGGAATAACTAGAATATTTGGAACCTTTTTATCCTGGAGCTCACTACTCCGAGATACAAAAGTAGAAGTGAGTTGAAGCATTTATTCTGGAAACCTGACAGAGGCTACACTTTGATATACAGATCTAATTTTCCTTAGGTATTTATTTGTATGCTGGGAGAATTAAAACTAAAATTTCTGGGAAAGAAAAATATAATGTGTTTCATTGTAAACAATATATAGTTTTACAATTCTAACCAAAGTGTCATTCACTTAAGAACAGCTTCAGTTGGAGGTAATGTATTGCAGAAGGAGTGAGTCTAAGAAACATCAGATATGCTGAGACTACTTAAGGTGCCAGAGATGACAGAAAAAATCATTAATTTCTTGAAAAAAAATTAAAATACATTTTTTGTCTTCCCTCCCACCAAGACAGAGGCAACACAGGAAATAATCTTTCTTAAATAATTTTTGATATCCACTGTTTCCACAGAAGATAAATAAGGTCCATATGAGGAAAAATCAGATTCACTTCAAGCCTCTTGCTAGTCTCAACTCATAACTGAGAACAATGAGAAAAAAATATAACAATGTAATAACTCAAAGCTTTCCCTGATGTTTCCAAACATAGCCCCCAAGACAAACTTTTCCCATGGTATTAAACTTCCCACTATTCAGTTTCCATCTTCTGAGATGTGAATTTTGAACATATCGCACCCCTGAATGGGTCAAGTTGTGTTCACCTCAGAGGGTCACCTTGACCAACCCCTCCTGCTCCAGCAGGGTCATCCCAGAGGGCAAAGCACAGGCTTGTGTCCAGATGGTTCTTAAATGTCTCCAGTGAGGGAGACTCCACAGCCTCTCTGGGCAAGCTGTTCCAGTGCTTGGTCACTGCACAGGAAAGAAGTTCTTCCTCATATTCAGGCTGAACTTCCTGAGCATCAGTTTCTGCCCATTGCCTCTTGTCCTGTTGCTTGGCACCACTGAGCAGAGCCTGGATCCATCTTCTTGGCACGGTCCCTTCAGATATTTTTAGACACTGATGAAGTCCCCTCTCAGGTGTCTCTTCTTGAGGCTGAACAGTCTCAACTCCCTCAGACTTTCCTCATGATAAGCTCCATTGCCTTGATCATCTTTGTTGCCCTGCACTGGACCACTCCAGGAACCCCTTACCCTTCATTTTCTTCCACAGATTTTATAATAGAGCAGAAAGTATAAAGGCACTGGTTTTCATAGCACGGGAGAGTTATAAGTCCATTCTGTTTACTTCTGTGGAGAAACTTTGAAAGTGCATATGAAATTCTTAATTTTCAATTTGTGTTAAAACCCAGTAACTTTAAAAGATGAGTGAAGTCTCTGATCTTTGTATAGAATGAATCATTAAAAAAGAGCCAGGGGCAAATATGGAGACAATGATTAAAATTACAGTTTCTGAGGGGAGAGTCACTGGAGGAAATTACTCTGGACCTTTCTAGGGCATGTTTTTTGAATTGGATTCCACAGAAATGACAATTTGAACTAGCAGAATTTAGAGTAAACAGCAAGGTTTTTTGGTGAATTTTAAAGACAAAGCCAAAAGGTTATGAAATTAAGTATGTGTTATTTGACTGGTAAGCAGTACTGGGAATTTCTTTCAACTTTCAAAACTAGATGGAAATTTGATGTTATGCAAATGGGAAGGTATCACAAAAGTCAAAATCAAATTTAGGTACATGAAATAAAAATTTCAAATACAAATCAAGCCAAACACACACAGACCTGTGGAAATCCTTCAGTGATGTTCTATTTGCTACTAGACTGCATACAGAATTAAGGAATGTTATATAGATCTGAAGAATATGAAAAGTAATTATTTCAGCTCTGTAGCTTAAGTAATTTGGACATTGTGATTTACAGGCAGCTAGATAACAAACTCTTGAGAAAATTCATACTGCTTTTATAAGAGTAGTCAAGGTGTACATTAGGGTTCTGATATTGCATAGTTACAAAATATAAAATATAATATCTAGAAATTCATTTTTATTCCTATATATAATGATCTTTTATACAAATATAAGAGAGATAAAAGCATGAACTGAGCACATAGGATGTAGAAAAGTGTTAAAAGGAATTTTGAGATCATAGAAGATATAATTAGCCACTTAAAAACTCAATTAAGGAGGGAAACAATATAGAAGACACTTGGTAAATATGTACAGAATATACTCTTTGGAATCAGCTGTGTGTTGCATTGTCATCAGTGCTGTATGTTTATATTTGCTTGGATAAAGTTATCTCCTCCAAGAGAATGATTCTTCAGCTCCACAGCCAATCCCAAGGAATAGTTTCATAACTACAGTGTTCTGCTTTTGCCTGCCTGAGAACCTGGGATGAGGTTTCCTGGGAGTTTCCCAGTGCACAAAAGTTGTTTGAACTATGCTGAAGAACTGTATGGGGTGGAAATATCAAAAAGTGCTATGGATTTATCCATTTTGACTACAGGGAAATCTTTCTGATGGTATTATTTCAAGAACTGTAGAAGTTTTTTGTCACAGGAAGAAAAGCCTGGGAAAATGAACAAAGCATGTAGATGACCAGAAACTGGTGCCTAGGACTAAACTGAGCTGCAGTGAGATCAAGACATGAGAGGAGCTAAGGCATTTATTTGGCACTGCTCCTTTACCCCACTGCAATGAGTGACTCTCACTCCACTGCACTTAAAAGCACCTCCTGAATAAAACCTGTTATGACTCAAGGGTCGTAAGACTTCAGTCACTTCATAAGGGTGAATGAAAGCCAGTCATGGAGAAAATAATTTTTTTCAAAAATTTTTTTTTGTGTTCTGACATGCTGCCAGTTGTCTCATTAATATAGTAAATAATACCGTAATATGTACAAAATAGAGGTTAAATTATTCTGAAACACTTTCTCAACCAGAATAGGAAAAAAAAAAAAAAACAAACCTTAGGAAAAGACAACTCATTAATCCAAAGTTTTTTTAACTCTGAAAATATTTCTTATCAGTGATTCATTATATATAAAAATGTTCAAGATTGGAAAATAAAACACTAGACAGATTTAAACATCTTTAGACAGAAATGTCCAGATGATTTAGTAATAATATTCTCATTTCTTGTGAGCCATTTAGAGTGAGAGTGGTAAAAGACCACTCTGCTGCACTTTATTGTAAGGAATGATATCGATTTAATCTACTTGGGGATGGAAAATAATTTTAGAAAATAATAAAATCACATATTATCATTTGGCTAACAATAACTGACCTATTCAATACATGAATTAATCAGTCCATAATTTCAGTGAGTTTCTTAAGTTTTCTGATATATGTAGATATTAACAACAAATGAAATGCCCTTAAGTTATGCTTCACTAACACTTTGATTCATATCGTCTGAAGATTTTCTGATCACAGAGAAAAATCTGTGTCAGGAACTTTATAAACACCAACCATTGAAAGGTTTGTTTGAGGTCTTCAGACCTTGATAACACAAAAATTATTGCCAAAAACTACTACTATCAAATTTTCAGAGGCACTGAAAATATTTTTTAGTGTGATGAGGCAGCAGTGCAGTTGGGAAATTCAAGGGGATAGATGCTGATTACTGATAAAGGGAAAAGAAAAAGAAATAGAAGGAAAATTTTTCAGGAAGTTGGAACAAATTTATAACACTCAGTCTGAGTACAGGAAGTATCCTTGCCTGTAACCCCTGGAACAAAATAGAAACAGCAGAGATGCACAAAATAAATAAGAATGTTAATATCTTTCAGGTCAAAAAACAATTAAAAAGAACTGCTAATTTCTGTTTTTAGTACACTGTGATGAATATCCTATTTAAAAGCTCATTGAGAAGACTGGGAGTTAAAGATTCTTTAGTGTAATTAGACTGCAGCTTTACAGATGTATGGATTTTGTTCTTTCATAGCTCAGAATTCCTAGTTATTTCAGCATTATCATTAAAAAAAAAAAAAAAA
>VWYP01008622.1:34707-55739 GCA_013400435.1 Pycnonotus jocosus | reverse complement strand
CTCACACTCGAGGACCTCCCCACAGAAAAAAGATCTATTGGCTGGGCCATGAGGGCTCTCGTCTCTCTGTTGGTAGCTATTACCTGCCCCCTTCTCCCTCTCTCTCTCTCTCTCTCTCTCTCTCTCCTTTGTTTCCTTTCTAATCCCTCTATCGCATTTGCTGTTGGCACTCAATAAAGGTGCATTTGCTGTGATTTAACTGAAGTCCCTTGTTGAATGACTTTTTTGCACTCTGAGATCACTAAAAAGAACCTTCATGACCACCGCTTGTAAGGTGGATTGTAACACCCCAGTACCAACTAGAGTCCAAGCAGCCCAATGGAATGCCACAACTGATATTTCCTGTGTTTATCTCAGTCCTTGTGGCAGCAGAGTGCCAGCCACAGTTTGCTGTTACATGAAGGGGTACCCAACACATCTGGAATTGACTGTCCTAGGGGTGGAAGCCTTACCATTTGTCATGGACTTACTCAGGCTGCACTGGAACAGGTTGATGCTCCTGAATGTCTGCATCATGCTGATAACTTCATCATTACAGATGCGGAAGAAGGGCTGAGACCACCTCTCCTCCAGATATTTGAGAGGGAACTTGTGGATTGAAACCACAGGAATCCAACAGTGAATACATTGACCAGGAGCAGAGAGTCCCTGTCTCTGGCTGGGAGGGTGAAAAGATGACTGCAATTACTCCACCGTGTGGATTCAATGGTCTGCCAATCAGATCAATGGAGTACAGGACTGCAGGGACACAGAATATGCCCTAATGCCTTCAGGGTACAAAGCCTGCATCCCTTGGGACAGTGCTTGTGTGGGTAACGAGCCCCTCAATGCACAGCAGTGCCATGTCAGGATCCATGCGGTTGCTGGGAATGGGATCTTCCATTGTACTCCATGAGCAGTGCTGCTGCAGCTTGATTTGAGGAGAGAACTCTGAGTGGACAGCAAAGAAAGAGACAGTAATCTGAGTGTCGTAATAGGACACGAAAGGACGAGGCAGGATGAGGTCCGAGGTCAGCAGGGATGTTCTCTTTATTTTAAAATCTGACTCCAATATATATACAACTCTACAGAAGGACTAGAGATTGGTCAAAGGTGTCGCCACCTTTTCAATCTCATTGGTGAACATCACCATCACTCAAGAAACTCCTCCTAGGGGAGAATTATGTAAACATTTCATTATTTACATAAAAAGTGTGAGAACTCAGCTCCAAGTTCTGTAAACATCAGAAGGCATAAATGAAAACATGAAGGCAAGGTAAAAAACATGGAAAACCAAGGGCGACATCTGAGCTTTCGTACACATAAATAAAGGTTACATTACAATGGTAAGGTCCATGAGCCTTGTGATAATACATGGATATCAGGAAAATTAATCCACAAACACCAGAGGTTTATGTCCAAAATGAAGACACAGAAGTCTGGTAACTTTATTTGAATAAAGGGAGATGTCATGAGGCATTCCCCATGGGGTCTCTCAAAATGTTTAGAGGATGCAGCCTCCTTTTTATCCTAATTTCCGGAGTGCATTTCCCTCTCTCTTTCGCCATTGGCTGAGGTACTTGAGAGGTACAGACTTCCTGAAATGCTTAATGCCCCCTTCTAATGTATATCCTCCCTGTTTTTCTTTCTCCTTGTCTCTCTGTTCTTTTTCTCTAAATCCGCAGATGTAGCATGGTCTTGAGTGAATAACAGTCTGTGTCAATAAGTGGAATTCCTATGGAATTTATGGTTCCCTGTGAGAAATGACCCCTCACTTTAAAATTTTAAAAGCTTTATTAAACCTTAACAAATACACCAAAAGGCCTGCATAAGGAAAAAGGGCAGCACACTGGGAATGTGTGACCAACTGTCATGTGCTCGCCCACAAAATGGCTGTTCCCCATTTTATGACGCTGGTGTTGCATCAAGCAACTCCGGCTCCTCCCAAAGTCCATCAGTCAACTCTTCTTTGCCGTCCATTGGTGGAGACTTTCTTGCAACCTGACTGGAGATCAGGTGTTGTCATGCCACTTCCCCCTAGCAACGAACTTTATTCCCAACTGCCCCATGCAAGGGGAACATGTACACACCCTCTCTCCACATGTCTTGGATAACTGAGGCTGTCCAGTAGCAACAATACCGACGGGGGTGAAGGAGACTATGGGGAGAAGAGAGGACATCTAAACAACAAACTACAATAACATAACCATACATCAATAGAACTTCTCTTAATATACACATAATATTCATCCCTTCATTGCGAGGGCCAATCATCACATCAACCACTTATAACATTCCCCCTGTTGCTTCTTTCACCTCTTCGTATCTAGCCCTATCTACCATCAGGCTCACAGTTTGTTTGTAAAGATACCTCCCTTCTCATTCTTTTCATGGGGAATCCACACAGGGTGAACTGCAGAAAGTTGGGAGGCAGCACAGCAGCAGCTGGCAGCACTGAGGCCACTCTCAGTGGTTTTGAAGTCACACACAGTGAGCCAACAAGGAAAGGTGGCTCTCCATGGGCTTCTACAGGTAAACTTCAACTTCCCTCTGCCACTGTCAAGCTTCATGTACAAGATTGGAAGGAGTGTTCACTCCTCTGATGTAGCAGGTAAGGGGCAGAGAGGATGATGGTCACAGCAAGCAGATAGTGATTTGGGAAATGGAGGTCCATGAGCCAGCTTTGCAGTTTCACATCTGTACATGTGACTGTTGGCTCTGAACCTCTCTTGTGTAACAAATTGTTGGAGACTAGGATTGCTCCTTTTGTTTTCTTTCTCTCAGGGAATTTTTTCTCACATGTTGCTAGGAGACAAAACCCACTGGTACTTAAGAGGGACAAAAAAAGTTGCCAGGGTTCAGCGAAAGGGTGGGACTGGCTACTCTATTAGCTGAGGAGTTTCTTTTGGAGGAGCAGAGATAGCTCTAGATTTGGGCCAGGCGAAGGGGCTGGGTGCAGCTCCTGGCTCTCTCTCGATCTCTCAGCATCAGAGGGGAGACAGGCTTTGGTTGCTGTGGGGAGAATTTGCCACCACTGTGAGGCTCTGTCACCTGCTGTCTTCTCCTACCATAAGTGAAGCTCTGCTTGTGGGAGTCGCTGTTGCACTGGGACCTTATTAACACCCTACCTCACTAAAGATGGACCTTCACCATCCGCCTGAGGGGAAGCCCTGGGACCCCAAGCCCCTTCCCCCTCCAAGGGAGCCTCTCCCAGCTGTGTTCGTGTTCGGGAACCAGGTGGCCTCTGCCCAGCCCCACCATGTTTCTACCACTGCTCCAGNCACCAGCGCCCCTGCTGGCTGTGCCCGGAACTGCAGCAAAGGGGAAGGTGCCTGCAGCCGGGAGAAGGCTGGGACTGGGTCTCTGTGTCTGTTTGCTGCTTGCTGTTGTTTGTTTGCCTTGTTATACACACACACACACACACACACACACACATGTAAAGAACTGCTATTCCTTTTCCCATATCTCTGCCTGAAAGCCCTCAAAATATCAAGGATATTATAATTTGGAGGGAAGGGGGTCATATTCTCCATTCCAAGGGAGGTTCCCGTCTCCCTTGGCAGACATTTTTCTTTCAAACCAAGACACAAATGCCCTTTCTGTTCAGTCCTCTCCATCTGTGCTGCATTCTAGCAATCCCCAGCAGCCTCACTAACCCCTCCAGATTTTTTTTTTAAATTAGGCACCAGAGAGTCTAGTTATTGTGAAGGGATGTGTCCTGCAAGGGTCCTGCTCTCCGCTTGGGGGCAGAACAAAGAGGAGGAAAAGATTTACAGTAAAAGCACTGAACAAATCTTTATTATGAAACTCACATCCCTTGCTGCCAGCAGCCTTCATGCACAGGATGTGCAGACCAGAGGTCTTCCTGCCAGGAAGGGGAAAAGGAGTACAGTTTGTACCATGATATATGGTGTTCCTTCAATGGACGGCAATACAAAGGGGTTAAAATTGCTTTGCAGGCTCCTGTTTGTTTAGATTAACATCTTAGTGCTGCACTGAACAAGAAACAGCAGGCAAGTGCTGAAGAAAGAACCTGGAAGCCTGGCCTCTGTGGAGAACCCCATAAGGAATCTGTGAGACTGTGCTGACTTTCCCAGCAGTGCACCTGCTGAAGTGCTTGCAGAGAGCAGAGAACACTGCAAAGAGATGAACAGTGTGTCTCCAGGGGTGATACAGGCAGGCAGATGGTGCTACTCCCCAGCTGCAGCAGGAGTGGCCCATTCCCTGGAGCTCTCAGGGCACCAGGCCCTCTCATCATCCCTGAATAGGGCTAGGCTGTGGAGCAAGGCAGCACTCCCGTCAGAGTGCCCTGTGCTGCCTTTTCCACTGGCTGTGTTTCACAGAATCAGAGAGTAGTTGGAAAGGATTTTTTAAAGGCCATCTATTCCAAGCCCCCTGCAATAAGCAGGGATACCTTCCACTAGACAAGATTACTTCAAACCCTGTCCAACTTGGCCTTGAACATTTCCAGGGATGGGCTGCCACAGCTTCTCTGAGAAAATTGTGTTTTACTACCCTCACAATAAAGAAATACTAAAGAAATCTATTCTAACCCTGCCCAGTGGCAGCGGGAAACCGTTCCAACTTGTACTGTGCCTCCATCCCTTGTCCCAAATCTCTCTCCAGCTTTCCTGGAGTCCCTTTACACTCCAGGAGGGGGCTCTAAGGTCTCTCTGGAGCCTTCTCCAGGTGAACACCCCCAGTTCTCCCAGTGTGGCTCCAGGGCAGAGGGGCTCCAGCACTGGGACCACCTCCATGGCGACTTCTGGACTTGGTCCAACAGCTCCACATCCTTCTTATGCTGGGTCCCCAGGGCTGGAGGCAGCTCCTCATGCGGGGTCTCACCTGAGTGGGCAGAGGGGCAGAATCCCCCCCACACATGCTGCCCACACTGTTTTAACTCAGGTAACCCATGTCGCTGTAGCTAAGTTCTATCAGCACCTGCAGACTAGTCAATACTATGGGCTAGGGCAGCAGCAAATGAACGGGGTATGGAAATAAAGATGGCGGGAAGAGCGAGATATGGCCTGGGGAAACAGCTGATGCTGTCGCTGTCCCTTCCCAGCCACAGCCGAGCTGGGCTGCAGCTGCCGGGGCGCAGCAGAAGCGGGGCTTGAGGGCAGGGCAAGGCCGGACCAGACAGCAGCGTCCTGCAGACCCCGAGGTGGCAGTGGAAGAGGAGCCGGAGCCAGGCTAGCGGAGCGGCACTGGCGGCTCCCGGTCGCTGCCCAAGGTGCTCGAGCTGGATGGGCCTGGCATCAGCTCCTCGTACCCGAGGGCTCGGGGGCGGTAAGTCCCTGTGAGCCGCACAGGCCCTCCCCAAGCCCGGATGCAACGCCCGGGGAACGGTGAGATGGCGGAGCCTCCGGGATCCGCGAGGAGCCCGGGGTGCAGACGAGGCCGACGTGCGCGGCCCCTTTAAGAGTAAGAGCACCACAGCGGCGCCAGGCACGGCAGCGGCCGCCTCACGCATGCGCACAGCCTGTCCCTGCGACTTATTCGGTGCCGCCGGCAGAGGTGTTGAGTGAATGGGTGGAGAGTCGCGCTATAGCGTGCTCACGCATGCGTAGGGCACGGCCCTGCCGTGCGCTTTGTGGCGCTGCCGGAAGCGGGTGTGGGCCGAGCGCAACGAGCGGCGCTCCCGGTCCCGTGTGGCCGCGGCCCCGTGGCGCCGGCGGCCTGAGGGAGCGGCACGCCCCGACATGTCTGCCGGGCTCTCAGCGCAGGTAAGAGGGCCAGGCTTCCTGTCACGGCGCTGGCGAGCTCTGCCCTCTTGGCCGCCCGCGGGGCCTGTGGCGCGGGCGCCGCCCGGNCCCGAGCGGGGCGGGCGGCGGGCGAGCCGGTCTCCGGGGCTCCCCCAGCGCCTCGCGCCTGGCTCGTGCCGCGGAGCCACCGCAGGGCGGGCGGGAGCGACTCTCGATGACCCTCGCGGCCCAGGACCCCTCTCGGCCCCTGCTCCGGCCCCGGGGTCGAACTGCGTTTCGGATCCCTGGGAGGAACGTGAGGTGGTATCCGCGCCCTTTCTCCCGTGTGGATCCTGCGAGTGGGAGCTGGGCCTGAGGGAGGGAAAAGTTTATGTCGCTTTTTTCCCCTCAGAGTCCCACCAACAGCCCTCTGGTGCCTCCCGGGCTCTCGGGATTCTGCTTTCCCTGTCTCATTTGATCTCTCGGCCCAATAGATCCTGTTTATTTGGCAAACAGAGGCCTCTCCTCGAAGTAAGGGGCTGTGCCTGCAAGAGAGTCCTTCCTGCCTGGGCAGTTTGGAGCCTTCAGGAGAAACTGGACTGATTAATAAATGCTAATGTAAAATAAACTGTTGAGTAAAAATTTTTCTCAGTCGAGGGCACTGTTTCGTGGTCAAGTTCATTAAATAGTTTTTGGCACAAATGAGGGGTTTGAAAGCTTACTAAATTCTCAGGTGACCTGTCTGGAAGATAATTTTGTCAAACCTACTGTTAAAAATGAGAGCGATAATGAGAAACAGAGTAGTACTGATGTCTGAGTAATGATGCTTGGAAGCAGAATAATAGCCAAAACATACAAAACTGACTGATGTTTTTGCTTTCCTATGGCTCTACTCATCTTCAGCTGTAACAGTATGCAACTTCTAGGTAGTGGCTTTCTCTATAGCAAGTTCCCTGCCTCCTGTTTTGGCCAGGCTGTGTCCAGCAGTGTTCCTGGGAGCTAAGGAGGCGATGGGGTCCATGAACTGGGAGTGCTGGAGGTAGTGAGACCAGAGTCCTGTGGCTTAAATGGTACCTTGTGCTTGAGACCCAGCCTTCCCTGTTGCGCATTCACGTATTAACTTCTGCTACAGTAATGCAATAAAATCTGACAGTTTGTTTTCTCTGGGCAAGGGCAGCTATGATTCTCTTCTCTGACCCTTAGTAGTGCTGTTGCTGAATGGCTTGGGAAATTATGACAGAAGTTCCTGGGTTTTTGTGTGCCTCATCTCTTCTTGCCTTGAACATAGACTTTAAAAAAAATTAATAGTAACCCTTACATGCATACTTTTTTTATTCTTTGGTAAAATACTTAAAATACCAACTTTCTGCTGGTGTTTCTCTCAGACAGGTCTTCTGTTTGGTTCTTGCCATTTTTGTTTTTTGCCTGCTCTCTGCTCTGGCTGTTGTCCTTTACACTTGGTGCATGCCTTAGGCAAAGCTGACCTGTTAGATGGCTCCAGAGGTGAGCTACCAGGAGGGCTGTGTTTCCTCAGGCCTGGTAGACTTAATGCCAGCAGTGTAGTCAGTCTCAGCTAGATCTAACTCGCTTTCTCCAACATGAACTTGGAGGGCAGTGGGACAGGTGGGCATATAGCAGCTGCTCATGCTCAGAATGTCACAGGACTGAGAAAATTTGCTCGTAAACGTATGGTTTGTGCTTTGGGGGAAGGTGAGTTGTGGCAGGATGGCTTTCTGACAAGAATTGTTCCCTCTAGAGAGCAGGTGTTTGTAGTGTTAGGTAGCAGAGGTCATGTTAAACGAGAAGGCTTTCTTTTTTTCCAGGAAATACTTACAAAGCATATCTGATATCCCAGAACTTTGATGTAGACTTTTTTTTTTGTGGCTGTTTCTCTGGTTTAGGCTCAGTTAGGCCTTCAGCCTTCCTTGAGTGTAGCAGCGTGGAGATGGATGGTGGTTGCTGCTGCCTTCCCCGAAAAGGCATCTCTTCTGGAGAAGCCGCTCAGGTGGGCACACAGGCAAGGCACTCGAGTCCACACACACCCCCCCCTGCTAGCTCAGCAAAGAAAGGCAGGAAGAGTCTCCTGTATAAAGTTCCAGCAAAGTTTATTTTGCAGACCCACACTGGAGGGTTTTAGGGACAGAAAGACCAAGATCAAAGCAGTGCCTGGGGTTAAGTATGGGGCCAGAAACCCCTGGTGTGAGGGAAAGGGGCGATACGAGGGCACGGCAAAGGACAGTGACTTACAGGGAGCATAAGCATGGACCATCAGTGATACCACAACCAATAGGGAAACAGGGAAAGGAGGAATCTCAAGAACCAGGGACATATATGAACTATAGAGGTGGGCAAGGCCCAGGGGCCAATGGGAAGAGCAAAACTGAGGTAAATTAGCATAATGTTATAGAGCACTATGGGGGAGGCCTTGTTGCTCACCCTAAGCTCTGCGGCTTTCCCAAAGCCTATGGTAGATTCTTTCAAGGCACCGGCCTGTAAGTTACCCTGGCAGGCTCAGGGGCCTCCACACTTGAGCCTGTCTCTGCTGATGGTCTTTGCCTCTCTTGTACTCTACTAACCATTGTGTTTGCTCTGCTTTTTTGGTTCTAATAAAAGCCAAGAAGGATCCACTTTTGGGACAGCTTGTCTGTGTGCTTGAAGTTCTTTTGCATCGTAGGAAAATACTTCATTTTACATCTGAAGCTGCTGAACACAAAAGACTAAATGTTCACATTTGCCCCCAGCACTTCTCTCCCTCAGTGCACATCTTCTGAGGAACTGCACTGTACATGGTTATTGATTCCCTGATCTCTCCCCTGCACATGCTCCAAACACTGCAGCTTCAGGCTTGAACCTTCTCCTCATTCCTTCACAGTAATTGCAGAATGTGGCTGAGTGGTTTAGTTCTCACTGTCTAACTTTAGTGATCCAGGGGTTTGAATATTTTGGCTGTTCATATTAAGTCTTTGGAAACTGGAAACAGAACTTTATTTTTTGTTTTATGGACTCATTCTTTTGTGCTCACTGGCTTCTGCAGTGTTTGAGAACTGAGGATCTTGGGTCCACAATGCTGAGACGTACAGTTTCAGTGGTTTATATGGTGATAACTGCTGAAGTTCCTAAAATGAAACAGATTGGGAGGGAATACATTGAAATTCACATTATTTACCACACTAGGGAATATTGGAATTCATGCTCAGTTTCATAGTAAATAAATGTCTTGTTTGTTTTGCTACTTTTAATGGTGGTGATTTCTTTCCAGGTCTGTCTGAGAGTGTGAGGATGTTTTATTTAGTGCAGCCTCCAGGAACATACAGTGAACATATAGCATACACGAGTGTGTGAAACTGCTTGGTGAACAACAGGGGTTTATTTTTTATTCTTCTCACCTCTCCTCTTAATCATCATTCTGAGAGCCCTTAGTTATTTGAACCCCGTAAGACATACATGTATGTGAAGTGTGAATATGCAGCTTCATAAAACTTGGGAAGTGTTACTTGGGCCAGTGAGGGTGTTTTATTGAAGCTGAAATAAAAAAGCATTATGAAAACAGAAATAAAAATCAGGTGTGATGTGAGAGTTGCTTTTTTGGTCTTCAGTTTGCTGTTTCAGTAGTTACTGATAAATAGAGCATCTAGGAGGAGAAGGAGTCCTGCTGCTGCACAGCATTAGGTGCTCTTTGAAGCAAGTTAGGAAGCTGTCAGTGTGCAGAATCTGTCAGGAATGTTGTCTTGGATATCATTGTGTGGAGACTTTCCAGCCTTTTCTAGTTCAGGTCCATTTAGAAGAAGCTGCTTACTAGATGGATTTAGTGACACTCCATTTCCAATTCACGTGGCTGTTGAACTGAAGTCTTAAATAAAAACTAACTTCTAGTCCTTCCAAATAAAAACTTTTAACTGCTAAATATTAAAGAGCTTGAATAGATTGATAACCTGATAAATCCACCTCATAAGGATTTTGCATCTTAATCAATTAGTTCTTCCAGTATTCCTTGTGTAATACTAAAACTAACAGAAGGTTTCTTTCACAGCAAGACCAAAGGAAACCTCAAATATTAACAAGAAACATGCTGATCATTAAATTTGTGTATGAATGTCAGGCAGCAGGCTGGGAGTGAGATGTTTTGGTTGTTCTGCTGCTAAACCTCTTCAGCATGGCATATTGTACCTATTCTGTATCTGATAAAAGTGCTACTCCTTGGAAGTGTGGAAAGGTCACCTAGAAGAGCTTTGCATCTTCTCTTTGTTGTGGCAGGGAGCTGTGTGAAGGTGGGTGATTGTATCCTCGTGTTCCCCTGCCCTAGTGCAATTAAGGTTTTCTAAAATGCAGCGGGATTTGGGAATCCCTGTCCTTTGAATTCTTGTAGATGAGAAAGCTCCCACATAGGCTTTGCCTGCCATTTGCTTGTATTGTACAGCACACACCTGGGCACCTTGCTCTGGGATGAGGATAGCCACAGTGGGTGTGCTGTGCTTACAAGACACTGATAAGCTCCTGCCATGAGCTGTTCACTGCCAGCCAGAGGGCTGGTGTGGAAAGGACATGCTGTTTTATCAGTTCAAATCAGTTTATTTAAATCAATATTCCTCAAATGCTGTTACAGGGTTACATGCTTCTAATGAACTTGTGTCACAGGAGAGGAATGGAGAGTGCTTCCCCTCTTCCCTTGTGGGATAGGGGGCAGAGCCTCTGCTCTGGGGATAGAGGCAAAGTGCTGTGGGGCTGATAGAGGAGAGGTGAGTCTTGGAAAGTGGATTATATCTCACTTCTGCCTCTTCTGCTTTGACTCCAAACACACACTGGAGACTAAGATGATGTTCAGGTGAGAGAGAAACGGGGAGATGAAGTGTCTCTGTGGCTATAGGATATGAAAGGAAAAGATACCAGTATGGAAATGTAGATAGGCAAAGCAGTGATCAGAGCCATTACTGAGGATTGGGATTTTGTGGATATTGTTTGATATTTTGGTTTTGTGTGTTTTTTTTGTTTGTTTGATTTTTCTTTGGGTTTTTGGTTTGGTTTGATTTTGGGAGATTTGTTTATGTGTGTGTGTGAGTGACTTTTCTGTGTCATGGAATTTCCATTTTTCTCTAAGGCTGAGGGTTTTGACCACAGTGACATGAGTATTCCCCCTGCCTCAGCCCCTAGAGGAGGGAAGGTGCCTGAAGGATGTAGGTGTTGTACGTCCTACAGGCTGCTGCTGTTCTGGTTAGCTCACTATCAAATGAACACACGTGATTGCTTCCTCAAACCAGGAAGGATGTAGTAGGAAGACAAGATCTTGCTGCCTCACTTTTCTGTCTCCCTTGAAGGGAATCATCAGGCTTTTTGCATAGGTTTTGGGTATAAACATTTGGGGAGTCAGCTAACGAGGCAGACTTGTTTAAATAGGCTTTTCCCTAGTAATGTGCATTTCCAGGCCTGGTGTCTTGTTTAGTTTTGGGTCAACAAATGTCTAAGGGAAGTGTTCAAAATATTCCCTGTATAACTGGTTACCAGATTGTGCCAGGTAAATGTAGTTGGCAAACAGATCTTGGAGTGCCATCAGTGACAGCTTGAGCTCCTCTGAGCTGTGTCTCTTGAGCACTCCTTGCTTTTTTTCCTGTGCCAGCCCTGTTTTCCTTGTTCATGTGGTCAGCTGGCTCAGATACTGGATAAAAGACTGCCGGTTCTGGTGGGAGAGAAGGAAAGAGAGATGGTGCAGTCCCCGTTCCAGTGGCTCAGGCTGCTGTGGTACCACCTGCTCGAGCAGTTTCATGTTGTTGCGAGCCTGTACAAAGCATTCTGCTGTGAGAGGGATGTTCCTGCCACCTCTCTGGCCCTTGGTCCTCACTGCTCTGTTGTGTTGGCACAGATGTTTCTCATCTGAGTTAGATCAGATCTCTGGATATGTTTGATGTGCGGATCAAAACTGACCATGGGTGGTGGATGTGTCTGAGCTGCCCAGTGTAGTCTCATGATTGGTGCTGCCTCGCCCCGCCCGTTCCCGGGGCGAGGGTTTCTGTCTCCCAGCCCTGCTCCTGTACAGCATGTGGACGGTGCGTGTGCTGCTGGTGCAGCACCAGTCACTGCTCAGGACAGAAGGGTACTGCTGCCTAAAGGGACTGTGGGAGCACAGCTTAACTTCTGCTGCTTCTAATCACCTCTCTTGATTGAGGTTTCATGACAATGCTGAAATACCCAGCCCAAGCTCCAATCACTGCAAAAACCTGGTTAGTTCACGGTCAGCTTGGCTTCCTGATCTCAAATGGCAACGAGGAGAAATGCATAACAGTAGTTGTGCTGGGATTGTTACTGAAAGAACTGTGCCTAGTTCTGAGAGCGCGAAATTAGGAAATTTCCTGATGGGTTTTGTGTCCGGAATCTGTGGGACAAATGTGGATTTTTACGGAGTGACTCTCTGTGTATTGACTTTATAAGGATTTGAAATGCACCCCAATGCCATGGATTTGGAACCTGTATGTGCTGTAATGAAACTGTAAAGTGATGCTGAGTTTAAGCTACTGATGCACTAAGGCTCAGCCAGTCCTGAACTCACTGCAAATAAAGGGAGCTCTTCATTATCACTCAATTGCATTTTTCAGCTACCAGTTTTGAGTAGTGCCTGCTGTAGAAATACCTTATAAATGTAAAAGAGGCTGAATTTTTGTCTTCTCAGATGACTAAGGTTTTCCTGTAGTTTCCTGGTATCTCTTTTTAACTGCTGTTGAGGCGAAAGAGGGAACAAGGGATGAATTGCAGCCATTGCTTCATGAGCAGAATACTTGTAGATGATTTACCTGAAGATGTCGTGTAAGTGGGAGCATCTTTCCTGCAAACATAGTGCGAGCAGAAGGGTGACATGAAGTCACTTCTCAAGATTAAGTATCTAAAATGGGCTGATAATCCTGAACTGAAACTTGCTGTAATCTCTGTAATCAAGCTATGTTAAGGCTTGTCTGTGTAAAAAATATACTAAGGTTGAAGAACAACTCTTGGAATCTCTTCTAGATTGTCAAATGTATGAAATGGATATATGCGTCTTGAATTTACAAGGGTCTGGATTGTGATACACAGCTTCAGTTTCGCTAACTCACATCATAGACATTTTTACTAATTGTCTCTTTTTCTTCCTTGTCCCCCAGGTGTTGTTTGGATTGTAGCATAGAGGCACTATGTACTCAGAGTGGAGATCCTTGCATCTTGTCATTCAAAATGATCAGGGGAATACCAGTGTACTTCACAGCTATCCTGAGAATGTGGGGAGAGAAGTGGCAAATGCAGTGGTGCGTCCTCTTGGACAAGCTTTAATTACATCATCTGTTGGAAGTGAGAGTTTACTAAAAACAGACAAAGAAGTAAGTGTCTTTTCTTGGAGATGATAGTTTCCTTCATGCAAAAGTGACAGTCTAATGGTTTTCTGTAGCCTCTTCTATTTTTCTCTCTTTATTGTCCCAAGTTTTATGAAGTGTGTTACATTTTTAGTTTAGTAATCTCCATGAGGTGTTTATTAACAGCTATATTACAGCAACAGTGTGCTTCATCATTTAACAGTAAATGTTTGTCTGAGCTACTGTACCAGCAAATTCAGGTTAAACTAACCAGAAAAACTCAAAACAAACCCAAGGAATTTAGCATTTAACACAAAGCCTTTCTAATTACCTTCAGTTTTGAAGTCACAGTATGTGACTTCAAAAAAAAGTCTTTGTATAGTTCAAGTATTTATTAGAATTTGAAAATCTTTCACTAGCAGCTTTTGTGTGTTCCAAAGAGTTCTCTTTACAGTTTAGATTAAAGAGATTCAGAATTTAAAGAGTAATTTACCATTTATTCATATTCATAATAGCATGGTATATGAGTTAATGGTTTGGAGTTTTCTTGCAGGATATGTTAAACAGAATTACCCATGCAACATAACTACTGTTTTGGTTTTGGGTTTTGCGTTGGTTGGGGTTTTTTTGTTTGTTTTTTGGGGTTTTTTAGTTAGAACTAACGTGCTCTGAGTAGTACTTTCTTAGGAATATTTATTTTTAATAATTTTTGCTTTGTGTTTGTTAGGTAAAATGGACTATGGAGGTGGTTTGTTATGGACTAACCCTCCCTTTGGATGGCGATACTGTGAAATACTGTGTGGATGTGTACACAGATTGGATTATGGCTCTTGTGTTACCTAAGGACTCTATTCCTTTACCTGTTATTAAGGAACCAAACCTTTATGTTCAAAGCATTCTCAAACATCTCCAAAATCTCTTTGTACCAAGGTGAGTTTTAGAGATTCCAAGTTATAGTCAGCAGGTAACCTGTCAGAAGACTCATGAGACATGGAGGCTCTTGAGTGAAAAAAGACTGCTATTGCTGCAAGCTTAGGAGGAAGGTGTTTCTCCAAACGTCTTTTCTAATTTTGCAGCAGCAAATTGAGTTGTTGCTGCTGTGGTTAGGTAATTAGAATCATAGTTTATATACTTGAATGTTTACCGTCCCAAGAGCTTCAAGATTTATCTCTATTGGATGACTGGAGGGTAGGGGGAAAAGCAGAAGAGTGTCACTCTGTGACCATGTGCTTTTCATTGTGTAAAACTGAGATAACATAAGAGCATGTTATGGCAGTCCCAGCCCTTTTTAGTCAAGATTTGACCATGTTTGTGATATCCTGAAGAGCCTTGCTCTAAGTGACTGCTCTGTGCTGCATCATGCTGCCTGTTTAATGTGCATGGCTATGCTGACTGTCCTTCACTGGTAGTTTTGGAGGAGCCCCATAGCAGAGTACTTCCTGCCTGACATCCTTGGATGATGGTGTTGAGCTAGACATGTTTCTAGGTCTGGTACACAGCTACATTGTCAGAGTGTGCAAACGTCATTACCTTATTTATAATTAATGCAAGTTTACCTGCTGTTGTTGCACATATGGATTGGATAAATAAGATTAAATAGTAGTGCCCCCTGAAAAGGTACTTAACTTCAGATCAATGTTTAGTGTATGTCCATAAATATCAGATCATCTGCTTTTATCAGTATTAAATACGTATCACTGCAGGTGGCCTTCAAAGGACTCAGCTGCACTTGGGTGGCTTTATTAAAGGCTTTGTTTAAAAAGGACTTTGAATAATTTGTGCAAATTCAGAGGAGTTCTTTGCTGTTTATTGATTGCTTTGAAGTCTACCACCTACTCTTAGCTGTTGTTGCTCTTAACTTGTAGTGAAAATACATTTAATTCCCATTGAAGAATGGTCAAGGCAATGACACAAGTCTGAGGAAAGCAAGTTTCTGAATTAGACTTTGGCAGGAGGTTGTCTCTAAGCTTTAATAAGTTCAGAATACAGTCTGTTGGGATCCTTTATTCCCTTGGCACAGCGGAGAAGGAATTCTTCACTAGTCCATTAAATAGTTGTTTCTGTGATCCCTTGTGTACTTTCACATCGGGGGTCCTAGTAGCAGGCAGCTCAGTAGTACAGCCTCTTGCATGCTGTTGGCACAAGCTTCCACTTCACCCTTCTCTCCCACAATCATTGCTGGACCTCAGTGAAGGCTGGTAGACTACGTGTGATAGCTGTTGAATGAAATAATTGACATCTAGAGACAGAGAGGGCTGAAAAATAATTATTTTAAATATTGTCCCTGTAATATAGCTGCTCTATAGTTTTTCTTTAAAGTCTCTGAAATGTATCTTAAACACTGATTTTTAATGGCTGCTGCTGTCAACATTTGATGTTCAAGTCCCTACTCTCTTTTTAAGTTTTGCCCTCCAGGGAGCTGTGTTCAACATTCACTCCAGCAACAGGAGAAATTTCTATACTGCAAATGAAGTGCAGAACTATGTTGTGCACACCTGCCTTGAATAAAAGCAAAGATTCAGACTTAGGTGTCTGTGGTGGGGAAGAGGAGAATAATTTCTGGGTTTATCCAATTGATGCAAGTTGCTGATGCTGATGGGCTCATGTAGAAAACTCACCCAGGAGGTGAAGAAGGAAGAATTTAAATCAGTTTGGTAACAATATGTTCTCCTAGTTTTGCCACTTCTGAATTATGTATGTAGTAATTAATGATGTCTCAACTGGATTGTGATTGTTTGGCCCAAGATAAATCAGAGATGATGGATTGTGCTTGCTCTGGTGTTTGCTCTATGTATTGAGTCTCACGTGGAGAAGAGTGTTACGGTGTATCTTGGGCTCATTAAGGTAGAGTCAGGATGCCTAGAGACAGAGTTGAGGTGCACAGAAGCATATTGGCTCATCATCTTGGGTCTTGCTCAATAATACTTGCTTATTTTTGTAACTGCTGAAAGTTGACGTTACTGAATACATCACTTTATAGTTCTGTTTCTCAAGCATTGTTTTCTTCCCTTACAGGCCAGACCCAGGGTCCAGTCAGATCAGGCTGTGTTTGCAGGTTTTGAAAGCTGTCCAGAAGCTGGCGCATGAGTCAACAATTATGGCAAGAGAAACCTGGGAGGTTTTGTTATTATTTCTTCTTCAGATCAATGATACTCTTCTAGCAGCTCCAACTGTGCAAGGTTCATGTTCATCTTCCATTTGGTTCAATTACTGAAAAAAAATCCAGCTCTTCTTGACATTCGGCTGCCAGCAGGATGAGGGAACCCGTTAAAAGCTCTTAAGGAGCTGCCAAAGCACAATAGCTCACTCCTGATTCTGCCCTATTACTCCAAAATAAAACATTGCCAGAAAAGACTGAGTGATTTGGAACTGAGTTTTCCTCAGTGACTTTATACAGGAACAGTTTGGTGTGAGCAGTTTCAGGCAATGTTGCTCCCTGTTTGTTTCACTGAAACCCCTTTGTTTTGCTGTTTAGCTTGCTTAGTGCAAAATTATAGTGTCAGTTTTACCTATTTAAAAAACCCCACAACTTCAATATAGACACAGTGCAATAGAAGACCGCCTAAGATTGGTTCTCTCCTTTATAACACACATGTGGCTGGACTTTATCTATTGTACTTGGTCTTGCAAAAAGGCTAATTGGCTGTAGGAAGCAAGCAAGCATCACTCTTAAAATGATGAAAAAGAAAAAGGGCTTAATCTTTATGCACTTTAACCAAAACCTCTTTGGGGAGATATTTGAAGTTATTTAGGTGGAACACTAACTGAAGATGTGCTTGGTTTCTGTTGTAAGGTGGCATTGCTGAGAATCTGGCTGAGAAATTAATTGGCGTGCTGTTTGAGGTGTGGTTACTTGCTTGTACGCGGTGCTTTCCAACACCTCCTTACTGGAAAACTGCCAAAGAGATGGTGGCTAACTGGCGACATCATCCTGCAGTAGTTGAACAGTGGAGCAAGGTCATTTGTGCCCTTACTTCCAGGTAGGAGAAATCTCATGAAAATAAATGCATGTATGGGGATAATCATGATTATAAATGTTTTGGAGTTGCTTATTTGTGGAATGTGCAGCAATCCAAAAGTGGATAAACAATACAAAGTGAGAGATCTTGCTGTATCCTTGGATTGTGTGTATATTCCTTTGTTCTGCGAGGGAAGATCTGTGTTGGATCCTCTCTGTTCTTGTGTAAGCTTAGCACCTCTGTGGTATTTAGCACATTGTGGCGTGTGTGTATTAGTCTCCATCATTGTGAGTCTTCATCATATGCCTTGAGGAATGACTCAAGAATATTTAGTGTAGCGTTATATGTGTGTGTGACCATCAGAATCATTAGGTGCTTGTTAATGCTCATGCTGCTGGGTTTGAGGTGACTCTTGGATTCTGCTTGGACCCTGTGGAGCTGAAACTGTGTTACAGGTGCCTAGCACTTGTGCCCTGGCAGTGGAGATGTGATGGGCCAGAGGCAGACCACAGGCTCTCTGCTCTAGAGACTAGGGGAGAAGGGCTGTACTGAGTCTTGCTGGGTGTGGGAACAGTAAGAATCATATATGATAGAATTGTTTAAGTTGGCAAAGACCTCTAAGATCATCAAATCCAGCCATACCCCCAGCACTGCCAAGCCCACCACTAACCTATGTTCCTGAGTGCCGTATCCACGAGCCTTTTAATACCCTTTGGTGACTCCACCACTGCCCTGGGTAACCTGTGCCAGTGCCTGACAACCTTTTCTGTCCAATCTAAACATCCCCTGGCACAACTTGAGCCCGTTTCCCCATGTCCTGTTCTTTGTTACCTGGGAGAAGAGGCTGACCCTCTGGTGGCTCCAGCCTCCTTTCATGTAGTTGTAGAGAATGAGAAGGTCTCCTCTGAGTCTCCTTTTCTCCAGGCTGAAAAGCTGGAGCCTCCCAGCTCTCTCAGCTGCTTGTTGTGATCTGGCCCCTTCTCTGATATGATCCCTCAATATCTTTCTTGCCATGAGGGGCCCAAAACTGTCCCCAGGATTGGAGGTGCCTCACCAGTGCCCAGCAGAGGGGACAGTTGCTGCCCTGGTCCTGCTGCCACACCATGGCTGATACAGGCCAGGTGTCACTGGCCTCTTGCCCATCTGGGCACACAGGCTCTTGTTTAGCTGCTGTTGATCAGCACCCCCAGGGCCTTTCCTACTGGGCACTTTCCAGCCACTCTGCCCTAAACCTGTGGTTCTGGGGTTGTTGTGACCCAGGGGCAGGACCCATCATTTTGCCTTGTTGAACCTCATGGAGTGGCTTCAGCTCCTTGATCCAGCCTGCCCAAATCCCTCTAGACATCCTTCCTGTCCTTCAGCAGGTCAGCTCCTGCCCACCTCGGTGTCACATGCAAAGTGACTGAGGGAACATTGGCATCTGGGGGTTGCAGTAGAGTTTTGGTTGTAGTAGAAGGTTCTGAACAGTGTGGAGTTTCAGTAGCCTTAATATTGAGGTCTTTTTGGTATGAAGTCTCTGTGGGACAAATTTCAGACTCTTGGAGGAAAGAACTGAATTAATTGCTTGTAAGAGGGTCGTTTGGTTCTCCTTCGAGCTCTCTTGAAATATCAGTAACTTATTTCTCTGAAAGTTCAGAGATGTGTTAAAATTGCTTCATTGTGAAATAGTCAATAGTGTGTTTTTCTAGAAAGGTTTATTATAACTTTGAAAAATTTTGCTTTGAATTACCTGTCAAAGTGTGGATAGGTTTTTCCTGGTTATGCAGCTCTTTGTTAAGCTCCTCGGAAATAAAGCTGCAGTATGTGTTCTGAGTATTTCCCACACTATTTCTTTAGCTATTTTTAGCTTGTTAGATGTAGCATTACATAACGAAAAATACTTTATGATTCACTGATTTGAAAAGAACAGCTCTGTCTCAAAACATGTGTTGGTGTTCTGCACCACACACTGTCTACGCTTTCACTCCCACTGTTGACTAACAGTCTTGGTTCTGTTGCTGCACAGGAGTCTGCAGGGTTTCTGGAATGTTTTAGTCTGTGTTCAGTAATGTTGGTTTATGCCTGATACATGGAAAGTTAGTCTCCTCTGAGGCTGGCTTTAAGTTCAGTATTACATGAATTCCAGCTGCAAAGCTGTATTTTAAGCTGCATTTTTAATAGTTCTGTGAAGCTCCAGCTTCAAACAGTTAAAATATTTTAGTAAACAGTTCTTTGAATTGGGTTATTAGCAATAAGCTGAGAGTAAAGGTTTCAAATTAAAACCATATGGAATATTATGTTTGGAAATCTGTACACATATGCAGTGTTAATTTGTGTCCTTGGCTATGATTTTTAGCAGGATGAAGCTGGAGTCTTAATTGTGTTGGCATACCAATAGATGATACTTTTACCCCATCTAGATTGCTTTAAGTATATTTTAACTGTCTTGGATATGTGGCTTAAAATTTATTTCTGTCTTCAATAATGCTTGAAAATGTCCCATATATCATTAAAGATTTGATTATGCTCTTTGAAAAACTGGTTTCTTGCAGTCATAGGGAGAACTGAAGCAGTGCACTGTGTTGCCAGGCAGTGGTGTGGGGCATGACCATGTGTGGGGTTGGCCCAGGCTCTTTTGGGTCTTTTAGAGCCAGGTAATTCCTCAGCAAAAACATACCGTGGGGTCTTGCTTCTGGGCACTAAATGTAGATGGACATAGGGCTGGAAAGCATTTGCTACCTGGTACAGATGTGTGTATTTCTGGTTTTAAGGAAACTTCCCAGTCTGACCATTCCCAAGACTCTCTGGCAGTCACTCTTCCACCACCAGTGACTTTAGCTGCTGGCACTGAAGCCCCTTTACAGCACCAGCTCCAGTGAGTCTAGGAGTGCCCTGCTTGACTCCTTGCACGCCCCACTCTCACAGGCAGACCAGCTTTCCTCACCAGTTTGACCCCAGGTTTCCTGTGGGAGTCTCAGATGTCTTGTTCCATAAAGCCCTTTATTCCTGGCACAGTAACACAGAAACAGCTTGAGCTGGTGCCTCCAAGGGGCAGCCCCAACAAAAGACTCCTGGGCTTTTATCCCCTCACAGTCCAAGCTCATGCAAGTCTCTTCCTCCCTAGCCCTCAGCTCTTGCCGTGTCTGAGCACCTGGCTGGGCCACAGGTCCAGTGCCCTTTGTTGTGCACAGGGTTGGCATTTCCCAGCCTCTTCCCCAGCCTCCCTTCAGGGAGCTCAATATGCAGTTGCCACTGCAGCTGCACCACCAGCTGCTGCGCTGAATGGATTCCTCGTCATCCTTGCATCTGGAGAAGGCCTCATGTCCTAAAGCTCTTTTGCTTTTCTGTCCAGGCTAGGGTGCTGTAAATAGGCTGTGATTTTAGACATTTATGTTAATTGGCTGCAGGTTACTGTAGTGCCCACTGCTGGGGGAAGTGAAAAATGGAAATTCAGCCTGTTTGACTCATGGTTTAGGAGTCAGCCATAGACTACTTTTTTCCTCCTCTTCTCTTAGTTGTAATGACTTTATCTGTATGAAACTATATGGTATTATAAGTGCATAAGGATGGGTGGGTAATTTCCTGACCATTGCAAGGAAGTTAGCTTAGGGAAAGACAAACTGATTTCTGGGCATGCTGGGATATTGCAAAGGTGCAATGCGGATCTCTTCCATTCCTTTAGGAAACATCAAGATTATGTTGATCAGGGAAATTGAACTGTAATTTGGTGAAGCTGGGTATGAAGCAGGAGTCAGATTAGATAACAGGAGGTCAGTGAAGGTCACTGGTGACTCTTCAGGTAGTTACAGCTCTTCTCTGGAAAAATGTCCATTTGGCCAAGCATTGTTCTCATGGCACTGGACCACTGGTTTGTTCTTTGCTGGTCTGTAGATTCCAGTCTCTGCAGATGTGCATCTGTTCTAAAGAACTCACTAAACTATGGGTTGCAAGTCCTGTGCTGCTTGTAGGCCAACAGTGAATGCTGCTCAGGGTGCTAGGGTACAGTGTAGGTCATGAGCTGGAATTTAGAACTGCAACCTTGTATGACTTGATGGTGTCATTGAAAGCTTGAGCTAAAGAGCTGTGAGGATAAGGGCTTGAATTCTTCCTTTAGCAAAAAA